>PVIA01002097.1:0-229598 GCA_004024845.1 Tonatia bakeri | reverse complement strand
GGACTCAAATCAATGGAGTGGACCAGAAGGAAGAAAGGAACAACCAAACAGAAAAGAATGAAGAAACAAGAATTCAAAAAAATGAGGAGAGGCTTAGGGACCTCCAGGACATCATTACATGTTCCAACATCCGAATTATAGGGGTACCAGAAGGGGAAGAGGAAAAACAACAAGTGGAAAAGTTATTTGAACAAATAATAAAGGAGAACTTCCCCAATCTGGCAAGGGAAATAGACTTCCAGGAAGTCCAGGAAGCTCAGAGAGTCCCAAAGAGGTTGTACCCAAGGAGGAACATGCCAAGACACATCATAATTACATTAGCCAAGGTAAAAATGAAGGAGAGAATTCTAGAAGCAGCAAGAGATAAGGAGACAGTTACCTACAAAGGAGTTCCCATCAGAATGTCAGCTGACTTCTCAAAAGAGACCTTGCAGGCAAGAAGGGGCTAGAAAGAAGTATTCCAAGTCATGAAAGGCAAGGACCTACATCCAAGATTGCTCTATCCAGCAAAGCTTTCATTTAGAATGGAAGGGGAGATAAAGTGCTTCTCAGATAAGGCCAAGTTAAAGGAGTTCATCATCACCAAGCCCTTATTATATGAAATGTTAAAGGCACTTATCTAAGAAAAAGAAGATAAAAAATATGAACAGTAAAAAAAAGACATCAAACTCACAGTTAGTAACAATCATACCTAAAACAAAAGCAAACTAAGCAAAAACTAGAACAGGAACAGAACCACAGAAATGGAGATCACATGGAGGGTTAGCAACAGGGAAGTGGAAGGAGGAGAGAGGGGGTAAAGATATAGAGAATAAGTAACATAGACAATAGGTAGAAAATATACAGGGAGAGGGCAAGAATAGTATGAGAAATGTAGAAGCTAAAGAACCTATGACACATGGCATGAACTATGGGGGGGGAATGTGGGAGGGAGGAGGGGAGTGAAGGGGGAAAAATGGGACAACTGTAATGGCATAATCAATAAAATTAAATTAAATTTTAAAAAGGAAAAAAAAGAAAAAGGAAAAGGACATGATTTTAAAAAATTAATGCCCAGAAGGATGGTGGATATCTCCTTGTTTGTTTTTCTACTATGAAATGCCTGATGCATTCAAAGATGATGAAACTGTACATTTCAAAGAATCCTGTGGCCCTGCCCCAGTGATGCCGGCACCCTGTAGGTTTGCTGTACTGCAGGGTGATCTGCCTGCTGCCTTGCTTGGCCTACTCTCCCTGACCCAGGAACCCAAAATACAATCACTTTTTTAAAACCACAGGCTCTTTTACATGACACTGTATTAGTTTCATTTTGTCATTTTAGATCAAATATGAAACATAAGCACAACCTTCTGACAAAGTCAGCCCTTCTCCAATGACCTGCCTAACAGTAGAAGCAATGGGCAGAAGGGCTCTAAGAACTTGTTTCAACATTTCTGAGTAAAGCTGCTCCAGGGAATTCACCCCACACATTCCACTGTACACCGAGTCCTCCTCCTTCCTCCTTTGCACATCTTTCCCTGGCAGCTGAGTTGCAGTTAGAAGGCCACAGTTCAATTTTGGCAGGAGTTGGTGTTTGCTAGTCTTTTCCAGAACATGTGCTACTGTGCCCAGGATCTCTTGGAAGAGATCACAATGTATCCAACTTGATGATGTAACTCAGGTTACAAACAAGTGGAGAAGTAAGAGGAAGGCATGAGTGAAGGGTCACCAAGTTGAGAGCAAGGCTGGCTTGCACTGGTAGACAACTTAGAGACCTCAATAGACTTAGCAAAGGAAGGCTAAACCTTCCAGAGACCTTGATCATTCCCTATGAGACACAAAGAACAATGAGCCCAGTATTTTCCACAACAGAGACCTGCCAAATGAGTAAAGCAAGAGGAAGATGCAAGGGAATCTTTGGAACTCTGAACAGCAGGCAGCTCATTAGGGATAACAGATCAGCACACTTCACATGTCACTCAGAAGATATAAATTTAAATTTATATAACATTTGTTGAATGTATCTATTGTGTTTCAAGATAAAGCATAGTCTCTGTGCTCTTGGAAGAATAAAACAACCAGGGAGAAAGAAATTTAAGCATATAAATGTCTCTTAGCATAATATGTCCTAAGAAGCAGGCAGTGAACGAGGTATAGGGAAGTGAGGAAGGGCAACCATGACCAGATTATACCATCACAGAACCAAATGAAGCAACATATTAAATCTCAATTCTTGTGTCTACAAACCAAAATAAGTTAGGGAATAAAGCAATGTTTCCTTTGACCAGAAAGACTTAAAACACCCAGGAGCACAACAGAGATCCCCTTGCCTTTCAAGACTAGCAATCCATTCTAATGTTTTTCCAGCCAGTAATAAGGGTTGGACTTACCTGCATATGAATGCACACAGAGAATCGTACACACACTGGGACATGAAGAGGAATCTCATTCTCCTAGTCCAGTGACTAGCTTTTTCATGCAGCTGCTAAATGCCTTTGTAGAGGTTAGGTCAAAATTTCAGCTTTAAAAATATCACAGTTGATGTTCCTAAGAACAGCTGGCGGCTTCCACTGCTCACTCCCGGGTGGCCACAGTTCCAATTTGTGGCTAGCCTTGTCTTCAAACTTCTCGGGGCAACCAAAATGTGACAGGATGACAGATCGTCCTCTCAATGGATACTGACAAACAAATTAGTGCAAAGATGCTTTTCGTAGCAGACCAGATGTGTTGAGTTCTATCATATGGAACCAGCAATGAGAAACTGTCCAAACCCCATCTGTGCCTTTTATTTTTTATTTATCTCTCTCTGTCTGTCTGTCATTTTTTCAATCCCCTGATGCTCTGCTATGAAGTAAAAAGCCCTGTGATTGCATGTGCACTAAATGGACATGTTGAGAAGCTGGCCTTATTGCCAGGTCTGAAACTTTCCTAGGATATCATCCAGGAAAATTAGGCCAACCCTTGATAGAACTCTCCAGTGGCATAACAAAGTCATTTGTACATATCCCAGCAACACAAGTCAGTAAATGAGGGTGTTTGTTGCCTCTTGTGAGAATTGGAACCATGACTCCAACTCTCACACATCCCCATTTGGGATCACAGCATTTCTTCTCGCCCTTAGACAGGCAAAGAGAGTGTCCCCTAATTAGGAGATAGTTAGGAAGTTGGCCCTGGACTCCACTTACTTTCAAAGTCACACACAAAAAAATAATGTTCTTCTGTTTCTCAGTTGAGATCAATTAACAAAGACTTTGAAGACCTACTGTATACTTAAAACCCCACTAGGTGCTTGGAAGATATGACATGAGTCAAGAACAGTCCCTTCCTCCTCTCAAGAAGCTCAAGTTCTCCTTGAATACAATGAACAGATATGAGAGATGTCTAATATTGAAAGGATCATGTGAAGCCAGCTGGAGGCTTGACCATAAAGATCTCAAGAGAGAGGAGGACAGAAGGGTTTCTGTAAGGCTCAAAGAATTCCTCAGAGAGGACATGGGAATTGAACTAGGTTTTCAGGGATGAGTGGGTTTCAGATCAGTGGAGAACAGGAGAGAAGTAACTTTCAGAGGGGAGGATCAATGATGAGCATAGCGTGCAGCCAGGAGTACAGATATGTGCACAAGAGACTCTAACATTTAAGGGGGTCCATGGAGAAGATGACAGGGGGCATCGAAGAAGAGGTGAGCTAGAGCCAGGTGATGAAATTGAGTCCCTGTAGAGAGACCACAGGGACTCTTAAGCAGAGAGGGAGGGCTTGTCCAGGCTGTTGGTTCCAGAACAAGTTGTGGGAGTCAGAGCACCTCTTTGAGGCTCTGTAAGATGGGGGACATACTTATTCTGCCCACCTCACAACATTGCTTAGCCACAGGGCTTGTCCGCTGTAAGTACCAAAAAGGTGGGTGTTATTGTTGCCATGCTCCAAGGGGTCATTCTTAGGAAGATTTGGTTGTTTTTGATAAGCAGAATGAACTGGGGGGAGGAAGTGAATTGTAGGCAGAGTTTCCTGTCTGATGCCCTTCCTACTGCAGAGACCACCTAAATGCGAGTGTCTTATTAAACCTGGTGGTTCCTTTCAGTCCAAATAATTGGAGAGCCTGTGATCTTTGATTCACATTAACAAACTAGAGATCATTGTTATTGCAATTTGTCAGAGTTCACTGGTCATCTTCCACCTGATAACGTGAGTTACATCAACTTTTTAGAGGCACACACTCGTGTGTTTCAGTGGCTTGCAGTTGCTATGCTCCTGGGTAACTCACTCATGACTAGGAGGCATGAGCTGATGTTACTAGAAAGATGTTTGCCTCTTCACCAGTGTAATTAACACAGTGTGAGGGGGCTCAATGCCCTTGCCCATACAACCACCTGAAGCTCAGATACACACCACCCCTGAGTAGCCTATCCCAGTTTGGGTCCAGTTCTGCATGTGCTACCAGCCTGGAGCTCCTGCCCCTGAAGTCTTAGCTGCTTGTCTGGCCTGAAAGAGTTGACAGTGACTTCCCCTCACTCATGAGCGCTCACTCAGCTCTAACACAGTAGTGTCCATGAATACATCTGTGGTAGAGCACCTTACAGAAAAGCATAACGCTGTGAAATAGCCCTTCTGACCTGATTGATTCCATATATCTTTCATCATCATTCTTATGTATACCTTGATGTTCATGTTCCACTCCTCTTGCTGACCTTGGATGGCAAGTCCATGGGGGTCAAAAACCCAGGCTTTGTTTCCATGAATGGGTCCAGGGTTTTGATGAAAGATGTTGACCCATAACTGGGTTTATTGAATGGTGGGTTCCTTATCAGAAAACAGCTTTTAGATTCAGATGCTTCAGGCCTACAACTCCACTATGTGAGTGTGAAGCCTCAAGCCACTTTTCCTACCATGTTCTTTTCGAATAACCTCAGAGGAAAGGAGCACAGTCAGTGGATACCTATCTCATGCCCTCCCAGGTGGACCAGCAGTAGCAGATCAAGGGCAAAGCTTGATCATGCAAAATGTTCCTCATTTCTCCCTTTTTATCCCATGAACTCTCCCTAAGCCTTGCTGTTCCCCAAGAAGGGCATTCTGGCTGGACTTAGGATTAGAAAAGTTCTCCCCTGCCCTCCAGCCACATTCCCATCAACATTCTCCTGTCCTGGTGACAGTGGGGTGAGTCTAACAGTGGAAAGGACAAAAAAATAGCCCACACTAAATAAGAGTCATGGGCACTTTAACCCTTACATTCCCTACCATTATGCTGTCCTATCTGAGTATCATGCATCTTTACTCTTCACATGGTTCACACAGAGGATATGAGCTCACATGCAGAGAGTTTTGTCCATTTTTTCCACTGTGCAACATCCCCAGGGCTTAGAATAGTGTCTGGCCCTTAATAGATGTCAATAAATATTTATTCAATACATGAATAAAATCTGTGATAAAAAGTTTCTAAAGAAGACAAAGTTCCATGACCACTCCTAAGCTCCAATGGCTTTGAGAAATTGGTCAAATGTTACCCAGAAAGATTCAGTGGCTTTTGTGATATCATGTGGTGGTAACCCTGACACTAGAGCTGGGTCATTTGAGATACATCAAGTCCTAACCATCCACCTCACCTGGAAAGCAGTGTCCCCTACAAATCTGAACAGTGACAAAGACTGAAGAACACATGGACAGACAGACAGGCACTGTTTTTTTTTTTTTACTGTGAGACTATTTTAGCCTGTTTAAGCTGCTATAACAAAATACCATGAACTGGGCAGGGGAGGCTTAAACAACAGGAACTTATCTCATAATTCCAAATGCTGGAAGTTCAAGATCAAAGTGTCAGCAGATTTGAGGCTGGGTGAGTTCCCTCTTCCCAAATGCTGGAAGTTCAAGATCAAAGTGTCAGCAGATTTGGTGTTGGGTGAGATCCCTCTTCCTGGTTTATAGATGGTTTTTTCTCATTGTGTCCCCACATGTGGGGGGGGGGGGCTCTCTGGGGTCTCTTTTATAAGGACACTAATCCCATCATGGGGGCTGCACCCTCATGACCTCGTTACCTGCTAAAGGCTCCACCTCCTAACACATACATATGAACTTGGGGGATGGGCAGAGGGCACAAACTTGAAGTCCATAACAAAAGATTTGATTCACCCTCCAGTGTGGAAGCTTCCCTTGTCTGGATCAAATCAAGGCAAGTTCAAAGAAGTGTGTAAATTCCTTCACCAGCCAGTATCCTGCATGTGTGGATCACCTGGGCCACCATCCTGACTTCTATCAGCAGTTTGCTCAGAGGAGGAGAGTGAGCTTTGAGTGCCTTCTAGAGGCCTGGCTTGAGCAGTGCTGTGGATGGGGACCAGTGGAAGCCACCATGGTGCTGTGAGAGGAAAGAGGAAGGCAGTGATTTGGAGCTGACAAGACATTTTCATCCCTATCTCTACACAGACTCACTCAGAATAGATGCATAGTGCAAAGTCCTGGGAAACATAAGTCACTGAGGTTGACTCAGGGAGGAAACATGAATGCTGATTCTTTGAGGCCTGTGTTCTGATTTGTGTTTGGCCCTCAGCAGCTATTAATTGCTATGGTACTCCAAAATCACATTATCCCACCTGTGTCTTTCTTTCCAGGGCCTTGTCCTAAGAGCAAAGTGTCCCCTGCAGCAGACTACCCCTTGCAGCAGAGAACACTGTGTCTCTCTTGCCCTCTATTTTTCAGTTAGGCTATTTCATTTCCTTGCCTTTTATGTTGATACCTCTTTCTGGAAAATGAGGACCTGCCAGCATCCATCAGGGATTTTATTCTTCATCATGAAAAACCACAGCCCAGAAGCCAGCTACTATTTGGTAGATAGAGTCAGGAGACCAGTCTTAACTCCAAATCTTATAAACCTCTAATAATGAAATCCTCTCGATGTAAATGCTCTGTCTCAAAAATTAGATAAATACCCCGACCTCTGGTTACCAGCCTAGTGACTGATCTAATTATATTATTGTCTATGGCTGCACTGGCCTGACAATCCCTCATCAGACATCTGTCTCTGCCATTTATTGCCAGTCTGACACATAGCTGTCGATGTAAAAGTACTTATAAAAGTAACTGCACACACATGAGCACCTCAAGACAGGAGCTCATTAAACAAAGAAACAGCATGAGCTGTGTGAGGTACCAGATTAGAACTTCAAGTGATGCTTCCTGCTAACAAGGAAGGTACAGGGCTTTTAAATATTATTCTCATTAAATCACACACCCAATGCTCCTGCCTAATTGCTAAATGTTTTCTCTCGTGCTTAAATTCCATGCCACGTAATATTAAAAATTGACTTTACAATATTTATTTTACTTATCTTCTCAAGCCAGGCTGGGCTTAGCCCATAGATTTTGCAAATTATTAACTTTTAAAGGCAATTTGTGGTACATTTTACACTTGCATGATGTCCAGAGAGATGCTGATTTCTAGTCCAAAACTCAAGGACCCTGAATCACTTTGATTCATCTTTAAAGAATCTTAAAGCACAAACCAAGAGATGTCAGAGCTAATGAATGCCTCTGATGTAACGTAAAAAGCTCACAAGCACTCAGCATTTAGATCCATGTGATGGAAGAGGAAAACTGCTGGTTTCTGTAGGTTATCTGAGCAATAACCTTGGACAATGTAATTCACTTGTTTATGTAACAAGAACTGCTTAGAGACTTAATGAGAAGATAATAAAACCACAGTGCCAATAGCATCTCCATATCAACCTTAATTTACTGCGGTGGCTGTACCCCGACCTTCCGGATAGTGTCTGCTGAAGCTTTGCCCTACAAACAGTGACTCTTGGTTTTGCTAGAACGCAGCCCACTTGGAGATAGCCAAGATAAACCGCTCTTAGACTGATTCCCACTTGATTTTTTTAGGCTTATTTTTAATGAGGTTCTGCTCTCCACATGTTAAATTCTAAATTAAAAATCAGTAAATATTAGATGGAGAGTTGATTTTTAGACACCGAAAAGCTGAAATACTCCACAGCCAAATGATGTATCACCTGAAATGTCTGTGTACCTGTAAACTCTGCTTCTGTCTTACTTTTCTTAAAACCAAGTTGACTTTATACTCATTTCCTGAACTCCATTATTTGCCCAAGATCCAGTGTGCAAGGGAAACTTCTTTCTCCCCTAGACTATGCAGCTATACTTAGAAAAGGAGCGGAGGACATCCCAACTGGTTCACAACATAAAGTACATGCCACAGGAAAGAGAAATTTCCCAAGAAAATTCTCAAAAAATGAGGTTTGGGGTTTTTCTCCTAGACTGTCCTCATTATACCAAAAAGTGAAACAACTGAAACCTTGCATCGTCTGCCAATGCCAGCATCCTGTCGTGCGTTTTAGAGAGTCTTCAGAAACTTGGGATATTTATGCGTATTCAAAAGAATTCATATATTCACAGAAATGTGAGTGTTTTGTGCTTAAAAATCACTGCTTTAATCAGTTGTTCCACCTAAAACTAGCTGGGCACATGTAGGAGGTGTGAGGACTGGTGTACCATCTCACAGCTAGCTGCTCTTCCCAAACTCAGGGCTTACACTTGGCAATGCTCAACATTGCTCTGGGTCCTGCTCAGGGCTAGACCATCTGTCCCCTACATTTACTCTGACATCCCTCTCCTGCCTGTGGCTCCTCAGGGAGAGCAGGGTAGTCTCTGATGCTTCCAGACTATTCCAGACTATTCAGCACAGGGGTCTCAACCAGGCCACCCACAGTACCTGCTGATAAGCAGCCGTGCCATGAGGATCCCCTAGAGCCCATGGCCCCAGGGTCCAATGCCCTCCTGGAGCCTGGGACAGGGAGCAGGCTCATCTCCAAGGGCTGGGGTTCAGGCTCAAGGCTCAGGGACAAGCATGAAGGAAAGGGAACAGGAGACAGTGTTTCCAAAGACACCACCACACCCTAGACATGGATTGCATTATTTGATGCTTATGACAGCTTACGAGGTAACTGCTCTTTTTATAGAAAGGGGAGAAAACTGAAATTTATACAGTGAGCCAGACTTCCCAGCCCTGAGCTGTGAAGCTGACAGCCGTGCCTACATTTCAGTGGAGACTCCTAGCCCCTGCCCAGAGTGCAAAGTCCAGTGCCCTCAGTAACCTCTGATTTGCCCAATTCCACGGCCCATTTCTCTTCCAATCCTTCTGTTGCTCCTGAGCTACTTACCTGAAACACCGTCTGACCTATTCTCTCAGACAGAGGGGTCCTTGGGAGGTTTGTACATGGGCTCAAAAGAACATTTTCTGTTTGGGGGCTTTTTTTCATGTAGAGATATAATAACCTTAGGGAAAAATGCAGAGCTCTTTTAAAACAAAGCGAAGTCCCCAATGTATAAAACTAAAGCTCACATTTAATTTAGATTTGCATATATAGACTTTAAAGTTCATTTGTTCAGCAAGTACTCCTGCTAGCAAACACATTTCTGGCTGCCCTTCCCCATAAACACTTCAATTGATGCAGGAAACAGACCAAGGAGACCTGGCTCTTTGGGATGCTCTGCAGGCCCAAGAGCTGCCCCAGCACTAAGCCCCCTCTCAGCAGCCCCTTCCGGCTCTAAGCTCGCAAGCCCCTGAGCTGGTTCGGCCTATCTGGGCTCCCACAGCCCAGAGAAGGGCCCTCCACGTGGTACAGACATCCTGATGGTTCCTCTGCCAAGAAATGTCTGCCCTGCAGAACTTGACAAGTTCTCAGAAAATGAGTGCTCTCCTCAAATTCCAGCAAAGAAGGAATCAGTCATCAGTCCTACTGGATTCTGAAGCAGAGGTGTCATTTCCATACCAGTAAGTCAGTTCCATGGAAAAGTTGTTTTCAACAAGTTTTGGAATCTTCATGTACAGAAACACGTACTGAGATATACTGAAATTTGGAAGGAGACAGCTTTTACGTTTCAATGGAGAATGGGAAAAAATGAGGGAGAATGGGTTTTGCTGCAGAATTATGTATTTTTTTAAATCAAGCACTTAGGTGGCACTTACTGGATCCTGCCACTTTCTTGGCCCTTGGTAAGCAGCACCTCACTGGACACAGTAGCTTCTGGATGGGACTGTACATGCATCTCACAGAGGAGGGACACAGTATAGCCAGGTGGCATTAGCCAGCTGTCCCATACGCCAGCCCAGGACTAGACCCAACATACTTATAGCTTTGCAAATCATCCTGGTTTTAGGGACACTGACAGTGACCAGAGGAGGAAAAGCATCAAATTCCTGGCTTTCATTTTAAAAACTCTTGGATCCTGGTGTAAGTTGGAATTTTGGAAAACTTTGTATCAGGAAGGACTGATTTTTCCCAATATTCTCCCATCCAACAGCCTGGAGGCCCAGAAAGATGGAGCTGGTTGTGTCGGGCTGTGGCAGCTGGGGAGGGAGGCCAGTTGATGCTGGAGTCCAGGTGGCTTGAAGAAGCATGTGCTCTGTTTCCACCTGCAGCCTCCCAGACACACCTGAGCTCATCACCTGTGTAGCTGGGCGGGAGGTAGCGAGGACCAGCAGCGTCCAGCATCAGAAACGGCCTGATCCAAGTGCCATGAGGGAAGGAAGCCTTGGGACCCCTGCAGCCCTTGGCTGATGTCCACACCCACACAGAGGGGCATGGAGGGCACATCCTTTGTGTCTTCACCAAAGCCTGTGCTGTCTGCGCTGCAAGGAGCCCAGAGCCAGGACAGGAGTTTATAAGCCCCTAGTCCCTCCCTAACTTAAATTGTTTTCTATGGGAAGCCCAGCCTTACAAGGGGAAAGGTCACATGGTGACAGGTGGGACAGCTGTAGGGACCAGGGACTAATCCAGCGCCCTCCCAGCCAGACTCAGCATCCTAGTAAATAGCCATGAACCTCCTTCTGGAGGTGTCAGGACAGCAGATCCCAGCTCCCCTTCCAGTGGCACCTGCAGGAGAAAGAGAAGACAGGTGCTGCAGGTTCCTGGCTTCCTAAGAGACAGTGAGAGGGGAGACCATTCAGCCAGTGGTGCTCCACCACCCACCAGCAAGCCTCTGTGTGACTGCTCCCCCCACCCCCACACAGTACCAATGGGCTATTTAGTGAACTATTTAGAGTACCCTATGCTTATGTAACAATAACACAATTTAAGGCCATTAACAAAGATAAGTGGCTTCGAACATGTTGCACAGAGGATGGGGGCCTTCCCACAAGTCTAGGTCACCCTGAAGTCCCCCAGGTGATCTGAAGAGGGTTTCCTGTGCAGAGTAAGTACCCACTCACACGTTTTCCATGGCTTCC
Source organism: Tonatia bakeri (assembly GCA_004024845.1). Classification (NCBI taxonomy): domain Eukaryota; kingdom Metazoa; phylum Chordata; class Mammalia; order Chiroptera; family Phyllostomidae; genus Tonatia; species Tonatia bakeri. The sequence goes on along the minus strand of PVIA01002097.1, from coordinate 218,391 downwards.
TCTCAAGCTGCTTCTCCCTCTTCTGTCCATTGTCTGCTCAAATGAGAAAGCCAATAGCACCTCACTCAGCCCTAGGAACCAGGACCCAGAGTGGCAGGGATGGATGGAACTGATGGAGCTGCAGAAAACAGCAAATGGTGAGGTCCAATCCCCTCAGTGGCCCTAGACTGATCACGATGCTGGCCTCCACACCAGGCACAATGGGCATCAACTCCCTGTCCATAGACTCATAGGCTCCATCTTCTCATAGACTCACCCAGTACTTCTCAGCACCCTGCTTTGTCCTCCATAAACATGAGCTAAAATTCATATTGTCTGAGAGTTTCTCCAGTTTTAAAAACCATTACTCCATGGGGGAAACACAAGACCACATGTATTTCTGGGGACCACCAGCATCAATGTAGGGAAGCTGCAGAGATTTAGAAGAAACTGAGTCCTGCAGAAAGATGTCCACCTGACCATTAATCACCCTCAGCACACCTGCCAAAAGGTCACCCACCATCTGTTCCCTGCATCCCGGGTAGCTTGTGCTTGAAGCTGTAGGACTGAATTGGAAGTAAGTGTGACAGTGGTATCCTGAGGGCAAAGTGTGTGTCAGCTCCACGTTCAAGTAGATAAGCAGGTAAGACACCTGGAATGTCGCAATATATGTGAGCCAATCAGCCCTCAGAGTAACCAGGGTGCAAAATGCAGAGGCACCAGGGTCTGAACGAAATGCTCATGGCTCATGAAAATAAACTCTAGCAAGGAAGGCAATTTGGAAAAGAACTATTTGTAATCAAAGTCTATAAGCAAGGGGCTTAATAAGCTGTTCATTGTGGTGCATGGCTTCTCAGAGGCTCTAATATGTGTTGTGAACATGTGGGTGTGATGGTACATTTCCCCGGAATACTTAGGGTGACAGTCTCATTAGTGGGGATCTCGGTGGAGGCCGGGAGTCAGCAAATTGCTAATCCCTCCACCCCTCTGCTTTCTCATTAATGAAAAGGAAGATAATAATAGCACCTAACTCATACCTTTTTTTGTAGTTTTTTATGGTATTTTTTTCATTACCATTTATCCCCCTTAAACCCTTTCCCACCCCTCATCCCCCCCGCAATCACCACACTGTTGTCCATGTCCATGAGTCCTTTCTCTTTTTGGCTCAATCCTGCCACCCCAAAGCCCCTTCCCCAGAGCTGTCAGCCTGCTTTCCATCTATGAATCTGTCTCTATTTTGCTTGTTAGTTCAATTTGTTCCTTCTATTCCATGTATGAGTGAAATCATATGGTATTTTTCTTTCTCTGACTGGCTTACTTCACTTAGCATAATGTTTTCCAGGTCCATCCATGTTGTTGCAAAGGGTAAAACTTTATTCTTTTTTACATCCTAGTAGTATTTCGTTGTGCAAATACCCCATAGTTGTTTATCCACTTATCTACTGATGGGCACTTCGGCTGCTTTCAAATCTTGGCGATTGTAAATAATGCTGCAATGAACATAAGGGTACTTATATTCTTTCAAATTAGTGTTTCAGGTTTCTTTGGATACATTCCCAGTGGAATTGCTGGGTCAAAAGACAGATCCATTTTTTTTCTTTTAGGAAATTCCATACTGCTTTCCACAGTGGCTGCAACAATCTGCATTCCCATCAATAATGTAGAAGGGTTCCCCTTTCTCCACATCCTCTCCAGCACTTATTGTTTGTTGTGTCATTGATGGTAGCCATTCAGACAGGCATGAGGTGATATCCTTGTTTTAATTTTCATTTTCTGTTGATTAATTGAGCATCTTTTTATGTCTTTGGCCATCTGTGCATCCTCTTTGGAGAAGTGTCTATGCAGGTCCTTTGCCCATTTTTTAATTTGATTCTTTGTTTTATAATTTACTGTTGAGTCATAAGGTTGTAGGAATATTAGTTGAGGTAGTACATGAAAGTCAATGCTTTTACACCATTTTCTTGAAACATAGTCAATACATAATAAACATTTGTGATGATGAGCACTGTGCCTATCACAGACATGGAGCACCGTGAGCAAGGTGCTCTCTCATCAGTTGCTGACTATACCCATGTCATCTCAAGGTCTCTGAGCAAGGGTGAGGGCCAACCTTCTCCAAGAGATGCAGAAGATGTGAATGGAGTTCAGTGTCCTCTGCTGGGCTCCAACACCAGATATTTTGTGTATGATGCTTCTGCTTGAGATTTGATTTAATTTGGACAAAAAGAGAGGTAGGGTTCTGCTGCTTAAACAAGCCTTGCATTCTTAAATGATTTAAATGACAAGTAACAATAAGAAATCCATGCTTGGGGGAATTAATCCACTTATTCCTTGGGGCTGAGGACAATGGTTCTAAATATGTTTTGTTCCACCTCACCTCTCACAGCTGTTCACCACATTGCCTTTGGGGGACTGCTCAGCATCCCTTTGGATCCACAGATTTCACTGAAATGATGCAATGCGAGGCTCTCTCAGTGACTGGAGCCAGACACTGAGTTCTGGGCATTGTTAGTAACTCACAATGAAGCCAAGAGGGTATACCCACTGAGCACTGTGGGCACTGAAAAAGTCGACTGCTGACTTTTACATTGATATAATTTCACCAAAAACACAGCTAACAAGAGTGGAGTCAGTTCTCTGAAATGTAAAGGCATCCCAGCACCCGCCTCCCACCACGTGGCACTCTCCTTGGCCACACCCACCCTGATACGCCATGCAGTGGGGACACTGTGAAATGCCAGTGAGGCACTGACAGCCCAGCAAATGAGTGGCTTCATCTTTGCAGGGTTTTTGGTTGTCTTGATGCTCAAGGGTAAACTGTCAGCTCACTGCCCTGAGACCCAGACACATGCCCCCATTATCACTCCTGATGCATATCACAGCAAGGCACGGCCCATGAGACACATTCAGAAATGTGTCCCCAGAAGCTTAGCAAGCCCCAGGGAGAGCTCTTCAGCTGAGCTCTCTCTACACGAATCTTTCAAGTTTCAAATGCAATGCTCCCCATGGTGTGGCTTTCTGCACAGCCATGCTCAAAGGCAGCTCCTGGCAATACTTTGTTCCTTTCGAAGAAAGCCTTTTCCTCTTGTTCCTCCTCCTTTTGGACCAAAATGCTTGTTTTTAATTAAATAAGATGTAGGACACTCTTGACTTTGTCATCAAGAAGGCATCAATGGAGTACAAGCCCATTAGCTGAAGGTACTTCTCATTCTAGTCGGCCTCCTTCTTCCAGGCTTGGAAAGAGGATATGATTCCAGTGTTCTGTGAGCCCTGAGGGTGACCAGCACTCCAACACATGAGCAGTTAAGGTTATAACACAGACCCTGTGGTCACCATCTTTGACTGGTATCACTGGGAGAGCAGCTCTACAAACATACCCAATGGCATCCATGTGAGCCACCTATCAGTGCATTAGAAACCAGGTGAGCTAGGCTCAGGGCCATTCCTGTGACACAGACAGTATGGCAATCACATTGGTAAAGGTGTGTTTAGGGTGCTTCAGGAGCCCAGGGGAAAGACATGCTCCTATATACTGCATAAAAAGGAAAAGCATGTAGGAAAAAAAGTGAGAGAAAATGTACCTGTGATGTATAGGGTGGTCTCTATGGGCAGCAGTGAGAACACCTCCATCATCTCCAGAAAAAAATGGGCTGCTGCAAAGTCCTTGTGTTTTTGTGTTACTCTGAGCTTCTCAAACTGTTTTCTGTGTTCCAGCTTGAACCAAGCAGCTGCATAAGTCTATTCATTCCAGTGTGAATAATCCATAAATGAAGGTGGGACTGAAAGATCACAGCCCTTATTGGCTGGGCAAGAGCAAAAACTTCATTTAAAAAGTACATCATAATTTCAAGGATAGTAGCCAGACTTAGCAACTATTCCTATGTCTCCATTTGAGGTTCCAGCCTTTGCCCAGCACAGGTGGGGTGATGACCTAAACAGGTCTTTCCATCACATGATACAGGGAAGCCAACAGACTTCTCCAGGTGTGAGAGTAATCAGGACATAGTCATTTCTCGCCCACTGACCCACTAGAGAACTCTTTTGCATCTACTTGTCATTGGGACATTGCAGTGACCCAAAGTGAAAGTTAATTCCCAGTTTACAAATGAGAGAAATGAAGCCAGTAGAAAAGTATGAGTTGGGATATATCTAGTTGCAAGGGTCAGAACACCAGTGCTGGCTCATGAGACTGAGGAGTGTGTGGCAGGCTGGCTGTAGCCCAGCTGGGGTCAGAGTCCACTGGCAGCATGGTGACCACCCTTCTCTGGCCTGGACCCTCTTCCTTTGGTGTGAGCCAGGCACAGTGGCCTAAAGGTGCCATGTTCTCCTAAGGGTGCAGGATATCAGTTCCAGACTCACAACCTCACCTCCAAATTCAATGAGAAGGAGGCTGCTCTTGCCCATCAGACAAATCTTGGGCCCCACTCTCATTGGCCTGAATGGAGCCAGGTGCCCACAGGTAAAACAGCCCCAAGGTGAGGGCCTGGCCTCACGGGCATGGGCCCCTTGTCACATAGCTCCCCCACTTAGAAAAGTGTCCCCTTGGCTTAATGCTCTGTTGTCACCCTCTTGAAACTCTTAATGATGTTTGAACAAGGAACCCCACATTTTCATTTTGAACTTAGCTCAGCTAATCCTGTGGTCCATTCTGACCAGGAGGGTGAGGTTGTACCAATCAGGCCAATAAGAGCCTCCTTGGAGCTGAGCAGGGGTCGGCTTCACCCAACCAGTAAGATAAGAGTCAGGAATGTGTGTCCCCAAGTACATGGGTGGACCTAGAAGAAAATGGGTGCTAAATGGCAAAGACAGTGTACCCCACTAAAGTGAGGGAGCCTGATTATGACTCTTGAATGTAAGCTCTTCCTTCTGTGTTAGCCCATTTCAGCAGATATCTATAAATGATTAACATATTTTATACCTAATAGTTAGATATAAAAGACACATTAGAATTATTTTTTAGGTATGTGTGGGTACTAAGCTTTGGCCCAAAATCTGCATAGCATGGCTGCTAAGGGAAACACATCGTGAGCTTAAACAGACTAGAATGTCAGTTCTAGAGAGAAAGAACATCCTCTCTTCTGTTTTCTGCTGACCCCAATTGCACAGAACAGTGCCTGGCACACTGTAGGCTCTCCACAAACATACCTGGAGTGACTGTTGATGAATGAACCACTCACAGTTAAGATCTGAGACACCCTGACTATAGCATATCTCTACACATGTACTCCAGTTTTCACACCAAACACAAAATTACTTAGTCTTCATTCCATGCCCCTCATGCTATAGCTCAGACACACAGCTGCCTGGAGTGTCTCCACTGAATGACTTAGGACGTATCTGCAGGGAAGTGCCAAAGGCACGAGGCAAGAACTTCCACCACTCCATCTGTCAGCATTTTGTGAAAAGCAAGGCCATGAGAAAGGCTGTCTGCCTGACCCATCTTGGAGAATTTCAAGCTATAGGAGCATGCCACACATTACAAGCCCTCAGATGCCCTTCAGGAAATAAATCTGCTTAATTTCATAAACCTAGCATTCCATGAGTATATTTGTGCATGGAAATTTTTTGGCAATTTTATTTATCTCTCTCTGGGAGGACTGCTACTCCAGGTCTTACAAGAATTTTCCAAAGACAAACAAGAAAACCCAACTTAGATTCTGCTGGCTCAGTCTAAGAGAGGGCAGGACATGTAGAGAGTAGAGAGGGTCCCATCCTTGCCAGTCCAGCCCAGTCCAGCAAACTGTGACCAAGTGACTACTTTTAGGTATAAATTGGGGGCATGAAGCTAAATAATATATAGTTCATTATCCCAAGCAATTTTAAATTTAGCATGGTCTTAATAAATGCTGGCATGGGCATTTATTGCATAGCTGATTGGCACAGGCCATGCTGCCCCTTGTGTTGAGAAGGATTCTGAGGCTTCATGGAAAGGGGCTTTGGCAATTAGTGGAGGCCCAGGGTCTTTGTGGTGGTGCCTTGCCTGTTAACTGTGCAACCAAAGAGTCACATCATCCCTTCTCTGCGTGCATCAACCCTCCTCAGAGACTTGAAATTGTTGATGACATGGCAGGCCCTGACACCATGCTTAACAAATGGTGTCCACTGAGTTGTGAGTAAACCAGGGCCATGTAGGTGGTGAGATCTCGCCTCTACAGTCCCACCAGTTCAAGCCAGGGCCCAAACCCTCCTGGCACCCGTGGGGCTGGTGCCCTTTCTCATTACAGTTCACACTCTTTCCAAATGATTACCTTGTTGCAAAGCTGAAAACTGGAGGACTGAGGCCTGCCCCCATGCTGCCTCCCCTCCTTCCCTGGGGCCTCTCCCCACCAGTACAGCAGGAGGATGCTGCTAGTCTGACTGTGGTCAGAGCTGGTGGACACTCCTCCTGTGGGACATAAAAGCTGTGGCAGGGCCTGAGACCCTAGCAAAGTGTGACATTAACTTTAACATTAACATCAGTAGATACAGGTGCTCATTGCTATGGCTGGTGCCCTGACAGGTGTTCCTAGAGCTCTCCAATCATTCAGTTCTTGTCAGGGCCCCAAATGTAGAAGCTTCCTGTTGAAGAAGTGATGATTTGAAATCACTCTTACTCCTGTTTTAAGTCCAGGCCAGACAAGACTGGGCCTGCGCAGCCACCCCCACCACCCAGCCCCCAACTATTTACTCTCTGGAGTGTTCAAGCATTTAGAGGGGCTGATTCCAAAAACAAAAATGCATCCTCTGGCAAATTGAAACCATCCATTTGCCACATCTTATTACCAAACCATGTGGAATGCAAAAGAGCATTAAAAATGAGCCTTTCAGTGACGGGGAAAGAGTACATTTTATCCCAGGTGCCAGACCACTGAGAAAATGCACAATGCAGTGTGCGTCTCACCCAAACATAGGTGCACAGAGCCGGTAATAACTCAGGTATTTTATCACTGTGTGTCCTCAGGCTAGGCATCAGATGGGAAAAACACTCTTGAAACAAAATTAAATAGTTTTAGATCTAATTTTACCAAGCTGAACTAGGTTGCAGATTGATTTTCATGGAATCTAATAGAGAACAGCATACACGTTGCCGGTTTTACAGAAAATCCATCTACCACACTGCTTTCTACTCACTCTGCTGTTCACAAGAAGTAATAAGAAACTAATATCTCACAAGGTGGTGTGTTTCATCCTGTAAACTGCCTTTCTTTCTGAAGGCACCTGTACTGGCCGAGGTGGGTCTGATCAAATGCCTGTTGATGTTGTGTTGTGAACTGGAGCCAGCTTCACTCTTGTCTTCGTGCTAGATGAAGAAGTCTATGGGATCAGCATAGGAGACCTCCCATCTCGCCATGCCAGTCTAACCATCATCCCCATCTCACCATCCCGAGTCCGGGTCTGACCGATCTGCACTCAGGTCCCTCATCTCTTGCAGTTTTCACCTCTGCCTGGCACATGCAACACGTGCTCTTTTTTATTCATTTTTCCCTCCTAACTAGCTAAGTTCACTGCTCTTACTCTTCCCTGTCCTTCAAAGCCAACCAGAACCAGAAGCAGGAGATGTTGTACTGGCTTCTCTGTCTGAACACCAACAGTGGACAGACCGTGACCACGGCCACTCTACTCAGCATGTCCTCAGTTCAAGTGGATGACCACAGCTGCCTCCTAAGGTGCACCCCCTATCTGTGGTGCTCCCTAAGAACAGATGCCTACATATTTCTTTCTCTCTCTCTCTCTTTTATTTTATCGCTACTTTCACTCCTGATTATATGACAGGGGTGGATCTTATCTAGTGAGTCACTTCCCCAGTTTTCTCAATGACCGGTGTGCAGGCTGCTGCATCTCCAAATAATGTCCCGTGACATGTCCCATCTGCAAATGGCAGGTCTTCTCCTCCTTCAGGTAGTGACATCTTAGCAGAGGGTGAGCAAGTGTCATCCCTCTTCTGAATCCAGTGGCAAAGGAGCCATCTGAGAGTGGACAGAGCTCTCCTAGTCAGTCCCCCTTCCACTCCTGAACTATAACCACCATCCTACTGAAATCTCTGAAGATACAGTGACACTTAACACAGCAATTGGACTCGTGGACTGCATTCAGGAGGTCGGGATCTTTGAAGCATTTGCAGATTGGCATTCCACTCCTGCAAAACAAAATCACCCCAAATCAATGACTAGGAACCTTTTTCATTTGTTTTAATTATTTTTCCTATGTCTCATATTTTTCATTTATTTATTTGGAAGACATTCCTGTGGCCCTGCTGAATGCTAAATCTGTGCTGGGTTCTGAAGGAAGATTTTCAGAGGAAATTGTGCTTGACATGAATTCCTGGTGTTAGCTAGAAGGTTCTCCCCTGTCTCCACACCAGATTTTCCCCATTGAGTCCCTGTAGTTAGAATTACTTGTTTTACTGTGAGCGAGACTCTAGCAGTCTCTGCTACTGACACAGGAGAGAAAGCTCTTCTTCCCCAGATAAAAATGTAGCCTTTCACATAAATTAGGACACAGACCCACATAGAGGCCACATGTGTGAATGGCTTGAGGATCATGAGCAGGTGCAAAATCTCTCCACCACCTGTCCTAATGCCTGAAAGTTCACCATGAAAACTCCATTTACTTATATTAATCAAATATTCCATATTCTATTTCAAGTATTTCAAGGAAAGAAATGGCAGATTAGTATGTTTTGTGGTGGTTTTGCCTACATTCCAGAACTGGTTTCTAAAGGTTTTAGTGAAACCAAGGAAGATTAATCTTGGATATGGGGCTGGGAGGATAATGGAGAAAACCATAGTGCCACTCTGCAGGGAAGGGAGATAGTGCACCATACTGGGAGACACGGTCAGCACAAAGCAATATAGCGTGTAAAAGAGGAGATGAGAACTATCTCTTCTCTACTTGTTGGTACATTAAACCCCAGAAAATACTGGCTGTTTTAATCCATTTTGCCTACCTCCTGAGACTGAAAAAATACAAGAATAAGTGGGAGCTGCAAACATCAGTATATCTCCTGGAGGAGAAAAACCACCAATAAAGGAACCACCAAAAAGTACAAACCCAGGTACAACATGAAAGCCCACACAAACAGAAGAAAGGGCAAACCTAGAGCACCCAGCCAAGGAGATAAGAGACCACACCACTGAACCCCATAGAATTCCTACCATAGAAGTTCACCCTACAAAGACAGCTAACAAAGCAAAACATCAGGAAGCACAGAAACCAACAAAAAGAGTCATCTAAAATAGTGAGACAGAAAAGAACATGCAATCAAAAGGAGTGGAAGAGTCCCCACCAAAAGAGCTAAACAAAATGGAGGCGATCAAACTATCAGATACTGAATTCAAATCAATGGTTATAAAGATGCTCAAGCGGCTCACGGACAACTGCAAAGAACTGAGTGAGAACTACATCAGCATGAAAAAGGAAATAGAAACTATAAACAAAAACCAGGAAGAAATGAACAATAAAAATCTTAGAAATAAAAAACATATTAGAAGGAATTACAAGCAGGCTGGATGAAGCAGAGGATAGAATCAGCAAGTCGGAAGACAAGGTAGAAAAAAACTCCCAGATAGAACAAGAGAAAGAAAAGAGACTCAGAAAGAATGAACAGGAGATAAGGGAACTGCAAGACAACATTAAATGTAACAATATCCATGTAATAGGGATACCAGAAGGAGAAGAAGAACAAGGGATAGAAAACCTCTTTGAAAAACTAATAATGGAAAATTCCCTAATTTGATGGGAGAAAAAGTCACAAATCCAGGAAACACAGAGAATTCCAATCAAGAGGAACCCAAAGAGGCCCACTTCAAGACGCATCATAATTAAAATGGCAAAATTCCAAGACAAAGAGAGAACTTTCAAGGCAGCAAGGAAGAAACAAGAAGTAACATACAAGGGAGCTCCCGTAAGGCTGGCAGCTGATTTCTCAATGGAAATGCTCCAAGCCAGAAGAGAATGGCAAGAAATACTCCAAGTAATGAAAGCCAGAGGCCTGCAACCAAGATTACTCTACCCAGCAAGGCTCTCAATTAAAATGGAAGGCCAAATAAGGAGCTTCCCAGACAAAAGAAGTCTAAAAACAATACACCTCCACCAAACCTTTAGTATGAGATGCTACAGGGACTGCTTCAAGAAAAGGAAGGAAGAGAGTAAGAGAAAGAGGAACACAGGTATGAAAATGGCAATGAATAAGTACCTATCAATAATAACCTTAAATGTAAATGGATTAAATGCTCCAATCAAAAGACATAGAGCAGCTGAATGGATAAGCAAGCATGACCCATACATATGTTACCTACAAGAGACCCACCTCAGAACAAAAGACCTATACAGAATGAAAGTGAAAGACTGGAAATGAATATTTTAAGCACACAGACAGGAATAAAAAGCTGGGATAACAATACTCATATCAGACAAAATAGACTTCAAAAAAAGAGCCATAATAAGAGACCCAAAAGGTCATTTCATAATACTCAAGGGAAGAATCCTTCAAGAAGACATCAACATTGTAAATATATATGCACCCAACATAGGAGCACCCAAATACATAAAGAAAATCTTGGATGACTTCAAGAAAGATATTGACAGCAACACAATTATAAAAGGTGATTTTAATACCCGACTGTCAAAAAGGACAGATCTGCCAAACAAAACATCAACAAAGATATTGTGGAATTGAACAATGCCCTAGATGAAATGGGCTTAGCTGATGTATATAGAGTCTTTCATCCAAAAGAAGCAAAATATACATTCTTTTCAAATGCACAAGGAACATTTTCAAAGATAGACCACATGATAGGTCACAAAACAAGCCTCAACAAATTCAAGAAAATTGAAATCATAGAAAACATTTTCTCTGACCACCAGGGACTGAAACTAAAAACCAATCTCAGGGCAAAAAATCAAAAACACTCAAACTCATGGAGCTTGAATAGCATGCTATTAAACAACGAATGGGTCAAGAAGGAGATCAAGGAGGAAATAAAAAAGTTCCTGGAAACAAATGAAAATGAACTCACAACAACCCAAAACTTATGGGACACAGCAAAGGCTGTCCTGAGAGGGAAATACATAGCTATACAGGCCTACCTAAAAAAAAAAAAAAAATAGAAACATTTCAAATAAACAACCTAACTCTACACATACAAGAACTCGAGGAACAACAACAAAGACAGCCCAGAGCAAGTAGAAGGAAGGAGATAACCAAGATCAGAGCAGAATTAAATGACATGTAGACTAAAAGCACAATTCTAAGGATCAGTGAATCCAGGAGCTGGTTCTTTGAAAACATAAACAAAATCAACAAGCCTTTAACCAGGCTCATCAAGAAAAAAAGAGAGAGAACCCAAATAAACACAATCAGAAATGAAAGAGAAGAGATTACAACTGACACCACAGAAATTCAAAGGATTGTAAGAAATTACTATGAAGAACTGTACGCCAAGAAATTTGAAAACCTAGATGAAATAGACAAATTTCTAGAAAAATATAATCTTCCAAAACTGAATGAAGAAGAAGCAGAAAGCCTAAACAGACCAATAACAGCAGATGAAATTGATGCAGTAATCAAAAAACTCCCAACACACAAAAGCCCTGGACCCGGTTTCACAGGAGAATTCTACAAAGCATTTAAGGAAGAGTTAACCCCTATCCTTCACAGACTATTCCAAAAACTTCAAGAATATGGAAGACTTCCAAGCTCTTTTTATGAGGCCAGCATCATCCTAATCCCAAAACCAGATAAAGATACAACAAAGAAATAAAACTCTGTATCTTTGTCTGTGTATCTTTGTATCTTTAGCTGTGCAGAAGCTTTTTAATTTGATGAGAACCCACTTGTTTATCCTTTCCTTTATGTCCCTTGCTCTAAGGGACACATCAGTGAGAAAACAGCATTAAAATGAAAGCCAATATCACTGATGAACATAGATGCTAAAATCCTCAACAAAATATTGGCAAACTGCATCCAGCAATACATTAAAAAGATCACACACCATGATCAGGTGGGATTCATCCCAGGGATGCAAGGTTGGTACAACATTTGCAAATCAATAAATGTAATATATCACATAAACAAAAGCAAAGATAAAAATCACATGATCATATCAATAGTTGTGGGAAAAGCATTTGATAAGCTACAGCACCCATTTATGATAAAAACACTTAGCAAAGTGGGAATAGAGGGAGCATCTCAACATAATAAAGGCCATATATGAAAGACCTACAGCCAACATCATATTCAATGGGCAAAAACTAAAATCTTTTCCACTAAGATCAGGAACAAGACAAGGTTGTCCACTTTTACCACTCCTATTCAACATAGTATTGGAAGTCCTAGCCTAGCCCAAGCAATCAGACAAGAAAAAAAAAAAGATATCCAAATTAGAAAGGAGGAAACAAAACTGTCATTGTTTGCAGATGACATGATAGTATATATAGAAAATCCTATAGACTCCACCAAAAAACAGCTCGACCTAACAAACGAATTTGGCAAAACAGTGGGATACAAAGTCAATATCCAGAAATCAAAGGCATTTTTGTATACCAACAATAAAATATCAGAAACAGAAATCAGGGAAAAAATTCCATTTTATATAGCAACAAGAAAAATAAAATACCTAGGAATAAACCTAACCAAAGAGGTAAAAGACATGTACTCAGAAAAGTGCACAATACTGAAGAAAGAAATTAAGGAAGACACAAACAAATGGAAACATATACCATGTTCATGGATCGGAAGAATTAACATCATTAAAATGTCCATACTACACAAAGCAATTTATAGATTCAACGCAATACTTATTAAAGTACCAATGGCATACTTCACAAATATAGAACAAACACTTCAAAAATTTATATGGAACCATAAATGACCCCAAATAGCTGAAAAAAAATTTCGAGAAAGAAAGGCAAAGCAGGAGGAATCACAATGCCTTATATCAAAATGTATTACAAGGCCACTGTAATCAAAACAGCCTGGTACTGGCATAAGGACAGACACATGGACCAATGGAACAGAATAAAAAGCCCAGAAATAAACCCAAGTCTGTATGGTCAATTTGACAAAGGGGGCAGCAGCATAAAATGGAGAAAAGATAGCCTCTTCAACAAATGGTGTTAGGAGAACTGGACAGCTACATGCAAAAAAAATGAGACTCAACCACCAACTTACACCATACACAAAAATAAATTCAAAGTGGATAAAAGATTTAAATATAAATCTTGACACCATTAAAGTCCTAGAGGAAAACATAGGCAAGAAAATCTCAGATATTCCACACAGAAATATTTTCACTGATATGTCCCTTAGAGCAAGGGACATAAAGGAAAGAATAAACAAGTGGGTTCTCATCAAACTAAAAAGCTTCTGCACAGCTAAAGAAAACAGCATTAAAATGAAATGAGAGCCAACCGTATGGGAAAACATATTTGCCCATGATGCCTCAGACAAGGGTTTGATCTCCAAAATATACAAAGAACTCATACGACTCCACTCTAAGAAGACAAGCAACCCAATTAAAAAATGGACAAAGGACTTGAACAGACACTTTTCCAAGGAGAGTATACAGAGCATCCAGAGACATATGAAAGGATGCTCAGTATCACTAGCTATCAGAGAGATGCAAATTAAAACCACAGTGAGATACCACTTTAAACCACTCAGAAAGGCCATCATAAACAAAGCAAAAAACAACAAATGTTGGAGAGGTTGTGGAGAAAAGTGAACCCTAGTGCACTGTTGATGGGATTGCAAACTTGTGCAACCACTGTGGAAAACAGTATGGAATTCCTCAGAAAACTAAAAATGGAAATACCTTTTGACCTGGCAATTCCACTGCTAGAATTATATCCTAAGAACCCTGAAACACCAATTCAAAAGAACTTACACACCCCAATGTTTATAGTAGCACAATTTACAATAGCTAATTGTTGAAAGCAAGCTAAGTGCCCATCAGTAAATGAATGGATCAAAAAACTATGGCACATTTACACAATGGAATTCTATGCAGCAGAAAGAAAGAAGGAGCTCCTACCCTTTGCAACAGCATGGATGTAACTGGAGAGCATTATGATAAGTGAAAGCAAGGCAAGCGATGGAAGACAAGTACCATATGATCTCACCATTAACAGGAACCTAATCAAAAACAAACAAGTAAGCAAAGTATAGTCAAAGACAGTGAAATTGAGAACAGGCTGACAGTGATCAGAAGAAGGGAGAGGAGAGGGCATAAAGTAAGGAAAGAGTGAAGGGTTTACAGCAACAATTATAAAGGACATATGGACAACAAGGGGGTGGAATGGGGGAGGGAGGCAGGGAGGGCTGGGGTGATGGAGAGGGGTTGGAGGAAGAGGCAGAAAAGTGTACTTGAAAAACAAGTTTTAAAAATTGTAAAAAACAATTAATTAATTTAAAAAATTAAATGGGAACATCGATTTTTTAAAAAAGAGATGAGAGAGACCAAGACACCAATTTGTTTAATTCAAGATCAGATGTCTTCAGTGGCATCAATTCAGTCATTCAAAAAAAAATTTTTGAGCACCTACTGTGTATCAAGCAGTGTTGCAGGCCCTAGAAACATGGCAGCAACAATGAAAGCAGACAGAACACCCTACACACGTGAAGTCTGTGTTCCATTCGGGAGACACAAATAGTTAAGCAAGCCCAATGCGTAGAATTGAAAATGATGATACAAGCCCTGACCAGTGTGGCTCAGTTGGTTGCAGGATCATCCTGTAAACTGAAAGGTCATGGGTTCAATTCCTGGTCAGGGCACATGCCTGGGTTGTGGGTTCAGTCCTTGTTCGGGGCACATACAAGAAGCAACCAATCAATGTTTCTCTCTCACATCAATGTTTTTCTCCCCACCTCCTTCTCTCCCTTCCCTTTCCTCTAAAGTCAATAAGCATGTCCTCAGGTGAGGATTAAAAAAAAAGAAGATGATATAGTCTATGTAGAAAAGAAGGCAAGAACAGGGATTCTAGGCTGTTCTAGGATGTTCTAATCTGTTCTAGATCCTGGGGCACAGTAAGTGCTCACAAACCTTTGTTGAATAAACAAATGATGGCATAAATGAACAACAGGTTGTTTCCACCCTGGGTCCAAGTAGCCCAAACTGACCAGAGGCTGTACTTGACATGAAGAATACACACCCAGTTGTGGCACAGAGGTCAGCATGGATCTGGGAGTCAGGAGTGAGGGGGCCTTTTCAACATTCTCTAGGACCATGTGTTTGCCAATATGTGTGAAGTCATCACATATGCATATCATAGGTCATCACACACATCGAAGCAGCACAGGGCTATTAATCTTGTGTTCATCCTCAGATAGGCCTCTGGGAAGATAATTCAGCAGCGCTTACTTGGCCTGAGATGGGGCATATATAAACAAGTCTATTAAGGAGCTTAACAACATTAAATATTATTTTCACACATTAGCCAGGAGCTCTATTCTAAAATGAAATAATTAAATTTAGACTTGCAAGTTCAAATACTAACACTTTGACCTGCTCCCTAAATAGTAACTTATGTGACTGGTATTCTATTTTCAGTTATAGAGTATCTAATTCATATAAGAGATGAGAAATCAGCACATTTCAAAGAGTACAATGGGACTAGACAAAGTCATCTGAGGACAGGAAAACCTGCTGGAGGCTTTAGAATATCTTATTTCTAGTTGTCAAAGGAGCTTAATTCAAAACCTTAAATAATGAAAGCAATGTTAGAAAATAAAGACAATACTATATCTAATGGCCCTCAGGAATGCTAGAGGCAAAAATATCAACTAATAAGTCGAAGAGAGTGATTGTATCCTATGAGAGGAGTGAGGTCAGTCAACATGATCACCAATCACTGCTAACTGTACTGTGTCACATGTCAGGCACCATACTGTGTGTCACCTCCTCATCCTGTGTAATCCTCACACAGCTCTGTGATGGTGATGATGGTAATAAGTAAGAGATGGGAGATCACTGCAGGAACCCATATGAGAGCAGCCATGGCAAGAGCAGGGGCAGGGAAGTAAGAAATGGCCAGGAAGAACACTCTGGAGACCTGGGAGACCCACTTAACCTGCAGAGAGAGGGGAACAGATAAGTCAGTATGACTCAAGCATTTCAGTTTGGCCCCTGGGTGGATGGCACAAAATGGGTCAGAGAAGTACTGGGCATGTTAGTTCTTCAAGGGAGATACCCTTCCAGTTTTGAGTAGATGGACTCAAAAATGCCTCTAAAAACAATCCAGTATAATGTTTTATAGGAAGTGAGAAATTTGTCATTTGAATCAGTAGGAAATTAGAGATTAAGGAGCGCAGTTGCCTTCAGGCTATCCACTTCCAAATGAGAGCTTTGTTAGTAAGTAGGATGACCTTATGCTTTACTGTTCAAACTGGGACACTCTTCTAAGGGAGCAAATGCTATTAATAATTACACCAGACTTACAGAGATAAACTAGGGCTGGCCAGGGCACACTGGGCAGACTGGCACAGAATATCTGCTGGGTAAAGCAGGGCAAGGCAGCAAAGCTAGGGAGGTGCTGCTCACCACTGCCTCACCCTATACCCACACTCCACACTCAGACAAGGAAATGTACCCCGTGCAGTAGGAAAAGACATTGTACACATTAAAGAACACTTAAAGATACCACCCACACTGGCCACTATCCATGACAGCAAATAGCAGTCTTTGAAGTGTACACCCAGTTTCCACAAGCTCCAGGAATTGTATGATACTGAGCTACTGTGGTGTGAGGAGTGAGGAGAGGATGAGTTATGCAAAGGAGGCAACAGCTCTCCTTTGACAGTTGGGTTTGACCATGTTGTGATATCTTGTGTATGAAATAACCCTATTTCAAGAGTATGAGTGCTGTGTTAGTCAGAGTTCTCCAGAGGAATAGAACCAATAGAATAAGGGAGAAATAGAAAAAAAAGGAATTAACTCACTTGATTGTGGAGTTTGAGAAGACCCACAATCTGCAATCTGCAAACTGAGGTCCAGGAAAATATAATTGAGACCCAGTGGAGTAGTTGGAAGACCTGAGAACAAAAGGGAGCCAATGGTGTAAATTCCAGGACTCTAGTCTGGTCTGAAGACCTGAAAACCAGGAAGGCAGAACAAGATGGACTTCCCAGTTCAACAGCCAGGCAGAATGAGAACCCTCCCTTCCTCCACTTTATGTTCTATCCAGGCTCCCAGGGGATCGGATGTGGCCCACCCATACTGGGGAGGGCCTTCTACTTTACTCACTCCACCAATTTAAATGCTGATCTCTTTCAGAAACACTCACATAGGCACATATCTGGGCCAAAGCCCATTCAAGTTAACACATAAAACTGACCATCACAAATACATGACTTAGTGCTCTAAGAACCCACAGAGTTGACGTGAATGATTAGACACTCTTGGAGCTAGCTATTCACTCACTGACAGGAATAATGAAATGATTCAGTGTGGAAGCTTCTAGCACAGGAAAGATAGGAGGTGTCCAAAAGAATTGGTCATGGTCAGATGAAACTAATTAGGACAATCTTTTCATAAAATGGAAATAGGGTGTAAAATGTAAACTAAAAGTATTTGATTTTAGCATATCTCTAAACAAAAAGGGTCAGGGAGATAAGAGAAGGCTCAGCAAGGAGGCTACAGGACCAATAAAGAACAAACAATCCTGAAGGACTTAGGGGGAAAACATCTCTATAGGTATGAGAAACTCAACACCAGTGTAGGATCCACACTTACTATGTGGATAATTATATTTCTCATGATCTCTATCATCCACTAACTACAGTCCTTAGATGACCTATGTAGGTCTGTGGGGTTAAATATTTGTTTCTAGCTTTGAGCTGGTTGTCTAACAGAACTCCTGACCAGAATCAGATCCTAAGCATCTCTTGCAGACTTTCTCACAGACTCGTTGGTCCTCAGAACGAGGTGAGTGACAGAGGCTCTTCATCTCAGCCCCAAATTCTCTGTGCTTTAATCCATCAGTGGAGCCCTTGGCCACCTGCTCTCTCTGACCAAAGACTCTCTCAGCTCCCAAAGACTGTCTCTCAATGGGAATGACTACTTAAAGCATCAGAGACAAATATAATAAAGATGTTCTTTTAGTCTCAGACATTTGAAGCTAACCTTAACCTTGTCCCAGATGAGAGACAACTATGGACCACAGAGGAGGAGAATGTACCAGAGCTGTGGGGAATTACGACAACAGATGGAGTACCCCTCACTCAATTAGGGAAGTGGCAGTATCTATGGAAGCGACAGTTGTGTGTGCATTTCAGTGTGTGAGGGCTGGCAAATGGATGATGCATTAAATAAAGCAAGAACACATCTATTTTCTCAATTTGAGAAATGCATTTCAGAGATCTCTAATTTTTGCCACATCCTCAATTGCCCAGAAAATTTCAGAATTCAGTTACTACCAAAAACAGATTGCCACCTAGTCATGTATTTAAAATATATATCATTAATATATCATTAACTATGTTATTACAGTTGTCCCAATTTCCCTCCCTTTTCTCCCCTCCACCCAGCACCAGCACCCCCCACTCCCTCAGACTATCCCCCCACCCATTGTTCATCTCCACAGGTCATGAGTATAAGTTTTTTGGCTACTCCATTTCCTGTACTGTATTTTACATCCCCCTGGCTATTCTGTAACTATCTATTTGTACTTCTTAATCCTTTCAGTTCTTCACCCATTCCCTCACACCCCCTTCTCATCTGGCAACCAGCAAAATGCTCTCCATATTCATGATTCTGTCTCTGTTCTTCTTGTTTGCTTAGTATGGTTTTTTACATTCACTTGGTGATAGATACATAGTTATAGCCATTTTATTGTTCATTATTTTTATCTTCTTTTTCTTAAATAAGTCCCTTTAACATTTTATATAATGATAGTTTCATGATGAACTCCTTTAGTTTTTTCTTGTCTGAGAAGCTCATTATCTGCTCTTCATTTCTAAATGATATATTTGCTAGGTAGAACATTCTTGGCTGCAGGTCCCTGCTTTTCATGACTGAATATTTCTTGCCAATCCCTTCTAGCCTGCAGAACTTCTTTTGAGGAATCAGCTGACAGCCTTCCGGGAACTCCCCTGTAGGTAACTGCTTTTCTCTTGCTGCTTGTAAGATTCTGTCTTTATATTTAACCTTTGGCATTTTAATTATGGTGTGTCTTGGAGTGGGCCTCTTTGATCCATCTTG
Organism: Tonatia bakeri; assembly: GCA_004024845.1. Classification (NCBI taxonomy): domain Eukaryota; kingdom Metazoa; phylum Chordata; class Mammalia; order Chiroptera; family Phyllostomidae; genus Tonatia; species Tonatia bakeri. Next base: position 199,237 of record PVIA01002097.1, on the reverse strand, counting down.
TTTGGGACTCTATGTGCTTCCTGGACTTGCATGTCTATTTCTTTCACCAAATTAAGGAAGTACTCTTTCATTATTTCTTCAAACAGATTTTCAATTTCTTGCTCTTTCTCTTCTCCTTCTGGCACCTCTATGATGTGAATGTTGGATTGGTTGAACTTGTCCCAGAGACTGCTTACCCTATCCTTGCTTTCTTGGATTCTTTTTTTCTTCTTGTTGTTCTGATTGGTTGTTTTTTGCTTCCTTATATTCCAAATCATTGATTTGATTCTCAGCTTCATCCACTCTACTGTTGTTTGCCTGTAAATTGTTCTTTATTTCAATTATTGAATGCTGTGTTTCTGACTGGATCTTTTTTATGCTGTTGAAGTACCTACTGAGTTCCTTGAGCATCCTTATAACCACTGTTTTCAACTCTGCATCTGACAGATTGCTTATCTTCATTTTGTTTAGTCCTTTTACTGGAGTTTTCATCTGTTCTTTCACTTGGGTCATGTTTCTTTGTTTTCCTTGTTTTGGTAGCCTCCTTGTGTTTGTTTCTATGTATTAGGTAAAGCTGTTATGATTCTCTGTCTTGGTAGCATAGTCTAATGTAGTAGGTGTCCTATAGGTTCCAATGGCACAGCTTCCCCTATCACCCAAGCTGGGTACTCAAGGTGTGACCTTTGTGTGGGCTGAGTACATCCTTCTGTTGTAGTTGAGCCTTGATTGCATTGGAAGATCAATGGGTGGGATTTACCCAGGCCAGTCAGCAGCAATGACTGGCTATAACCACTTACCACCAACCTCCACCCTCTCTGGAAGATCAGCTGTACAGGGGAAGGGTGGTGGTGCTCTGACATGGTCTGTAGCTGTCTGCTAAGTGCACAAGCTCTGGGGTTTCCCAGGTGGTGCAAGCCAAGGTTAGACGCCACCTGTGTTTTGCCCAAAACCACCCTGCCCAAGCTATAAAGCAATCTGAGATGGCTGCTACTTGTGCTGGGCTTAGAGATTCCCAGGTGAAGCCAAGCTGTGAATCTAGGCTGGCTGTTGCTGGTGGCAGGCTGGGTGCCACTTAGCAAGAGATACAGGGACTGGTGGCTCACTGAGGCTGGCTGTTGCTTGTTTGAGAGGATTTAAGAAGTTGTGAAGCATGCACAAAAACCAGGCATTCATATAGAAAAGCAGCTTGTGTAGGCCCATAAGTTGTGTGGGGAAGAGTCTCTGGGGATCTCCAGAGTGGAGCAAACAGTGTTAGCCAAACTGATGGAGTCTCAGGTATGGCACTAGCCTGCCAGTTCTGTGGCTTTGTGGTTCAGAAAAGGGACAATGGCCTCTGTTCACCTTGGTGCCAAACACTTCAGTTCCTCCCCATATGCCATTGGTGCCTTTCGAGCTGCTACTCTGGTGCTGGAGCTCAGAGGGAGTGAGTCTGACTGAGTAGGTGAGTCCATGTGTGGGTTCTTTAAGAAGAACTGCTTGGGGATCCAAAAGTTTCTCCCCCCAACTCAATTCCCACTTGTTTTTGCAGCCTGAAGTTGTGGGGACTTGTATTCCTGGCACTGGAACCCTGTGCTGGGGGGCCTGGTGTGGGACTGGGACTCCTCTCTCCCAATATGTCCCTCCCAAATTTTTATCCACTGCATGTGGATATGGGACCAGTCCATTCTCCATCTTCTTGCCTCCTACCAATCTGAATGGATGTGGTTTCTTTAATCGCATAGTTGTAGATTTCCATTCAAATCAATTCCTGATGGTTCTGAGTGATGGTTGTTCTATATTTTAGTTGTAATTTTGATGTGGTTGTGTGAGGAGTTGAGTCATATCTGACTGCACCACCATCTTGACTGGAAGCTCTGGCCGAGTATTTGGCATGTGAAACTGCCTCAGGGAGTCTGCTGAAGGAGTCACTCTGATGAAACTGAACTACACTGGTCACAGCAGAAGAGAAATCTTTTGAAAAAAGCTGCAGGTTTTTTTCTCTGGTCTCAGAGTTTGGTGGCCTCAAACAGTGTCACCACTGAACTCTGACCTTCTTACCTCTCCACATTATCTGTTACCAAGGTGAACTTTCTGCTGCCCCAAACAGAGAAGGCAGCATACACCCATGTCCAGGCTCAACAGGTGATAAGGTCTGAAACCACCAGTTGTCCAGCATGACCTATTGGTCTAACAGTAATGCGACAACCTAAAGTAGCCCTCACACCTCAAAGTTCATGGAGGATGCTAAACCAATTTAAAAAATGATGTCATCCACTTTCTACATGCATCCACTCCCAAATGGAGCATAAAATGAAAAACATTTGATTTTGCAAAGCCACTGAGTTCCTTGGCAGATAATTTGGAAGTCTACAAGTGTAAGTGAAGTTTGAACACCCACCTTTAGATATATTTTTTATTTAAATACATTTTCTTGCAAAGAGTCACCTTGCTCTGTCAATCACTTGTCAGACCATCTGTGTGTTAGCCTGCCATTTGTGTCAGGAAGAGTGCATAGAGCAATCTGGTGTGAGCTTGTTTGTTCTTAGTTTTTTTCCCCTCTACTTCCAAAAATAAGCCAAGTTTCACTGGGATATGGCATACACAGTCAAGCCAAAATGTCTGTATGTTCTACAAGAGTGCTTATGGCAACATGGCTATAGCTTGGTCAAAAACCTGCCCTGGGATGTGTACCACACTGGGAATATCTTAGTGCTGTAACTTTGAGGGGAAGCTATCTAGGATAAATGCACACCTTGGAAATTAAACCATAAGAAAAGGATGGATGCCCCAAAAGACCCTAATTTTGCCAAACAACTCATTGAGAGCCATGCTTCTGATTCCCCACAATTTAGAAGTCATATTTTCACATGTGGTTTTTAGCAGCTTTTAGACCGCCAGGAGCTTACAGCAACCTACACTTGGGGTTCCTACAGAACTGGGAATTTTGAAGAGGAATATGCAAGTCACATGTCCCCTCAATTTCCTTTGGGTCTTTAAAGGATAAAAAAGACTCCTAGTCTCTGGGCAGCAAGGCAGTATGTGGTCCCCACAAGGCAGACCTCACTGGTTCTTCCTGAAGTTTCAACTCCTTGGAGTGGACATATGAAACAATTAGAGTGCTTTTCTTTTTTCATTTTGTTCCTTTTAACTACATTCTGTTCCTTCCTCCCTTACTATCCTTCAGTGAATCTCAGGCAGAGCCCATAACTTTCTAGTCATTTTCAATCTGTAAAACTCAATCCAGTCTAGATTGAAATGGACCATTTACAACCAATTCTAAGCTCACCCCAGGGAGAAGGAAGGAGGAAAGACTGTTTAATTAGCCAAGGTTACAGTGTGTCCACCCAGAGGTTCTAAGTGGCCATCGTGTACCTCAGTAACAGGTGTGCAAGTGTTGGTTATCCCATGGAGAGAGTGTGGGATGATTCTGAGAACTTATGTCTGCATTTCAGACTCATCTTAAATGAGATCTCTCTCTCTCTCTATCTCTATCTCTCTCTCTCCCAACCCTATCCTCCTTCCAGCTCATTTCTCACAGTCCAGAGTTTTATGTGTTTGTCCCGTGAGGCCCTCAATTCAGAATCAAGTCCTATATTGCTGCCTCAAGGTTTCATGCCCAAGGCGATAGGGAACCACTCAGACAGTGTTGCCAAGTTTCAGAAGCTTAACTAGGTTCTGGGGAACTACTCAGAGCCTTTACATATGTCATTCCTTCTGCCTGGAGTGACCTCCCCTCCCTTGGTTAACCTATGCTCATCCTATGGGTGGAAGCCTCCTTGGCCCTGGAGCCACACTGGCTGTCTCTGCATTTAATCAAGCACAGATTGTCTCTGTGCTTAATCAAGGGCAGAAAATATTATTAGCTATAGGTCTCAGCTAACCACTCTCCTGAAAGATACCTCCCTGACTTGAGGTCCCTATGGCCAGGTTACGTCTCTCTACATTGTTCCTTCTTAACCTCAGAGCTTGAATTATTAACTATGTGTGCCATTATTTGCATTCAATAAAAATTTGTTGACTAAATGTATTAGTCTGCTCCAGTCACCATGAAAAATAACACAGGCTGGGCTGCTTAAACAGACATTTGTTGTCTCACATCCTGCAGGCTGGAAGGAAGTCTGAGATCAAAGTGTGGGCAGGGCTGGCTCCTTCTAAGGCTTCTCTCCTTGGTGTGTACATGGTTGTCTTCTCCCTGTGTCCTCACTTGGTCATCTTCTATGAGTGTCTGCATTCTGATCTCTGTTTCATATAAGGACACTAGTCCTAAGGGATTAGGGCCCAACCCAAGGAACTCATTTTAACTCAACCACCCCTTTAAAGATCCATCCTCAAATTCAGTTCCATTCTGAGGTCCTGGAGGTCATTGTTTCAACATGACTTTTTGTGGAGGGCATAATTCGGCCTTTAACTATGAATGAGTAACGTATTGCGGGCTGGCAACCTGTGTACTTGGACACGTTCAAGACCGAATTCATGAGTTTTCTCCATCTGGAAACTGCCAAGAGAGATCCTCACCTTCTCGTGAAAATCAAACCTTTTCATGTTACAAAGCTCAGTATGAAGCCAGAATCTTTTGTCCACTGAACACCCTAATGCTGTTCACAGGATGGCAACTTAGAAACAGTGTTTTGAAATATGTGTTCCTGAAAATCTGTGAGAAAAATTCACCTTTACTCCAAAATGTGATTTCTTTCTCCTGACCGCATGGAGGTTAATTATTTTTTGTGCTTCCCAGGATAGCCCATCTATTCAAACTGATTTGCATTTGTGTTTGGGTAGAAGCTGCATTTGTTAACACATACCTGGGTCCGATTAGAAAGAAAGAAAGTGGGTCAAGCTTGAGAGAGGCCATCTGTCAGAGTGCATTTTGGCAAAGAGAAAACAGAAGAAGGGAACTTATGAAAGAAGCTGAGGTTTGTAGCCCAAAGGTACCAACATAGTTCTGTGGCTTCCAACTGTCACCTTGTTTTCAAGTTACATAACTGTCCAAGACAGCTGAGCTGTGCTAGATGAGAAAGGCGCGTGGCCTGCAAAAGCCAGACACAGGACAAAACCTTATTTTCAGTTGTTGAAATAAGGACAGAACCGAAATGCCCAATGTTTGTAATTTTTTCATAGACTATTCCATGAAATACTTAGTGCTTTTCAGGAGGCAGAGTATGAGATCAAATCCTTGGTCGTTTTAGCAATTATTAGTTTGGTTTCTGTTTTTGCTTTAGTTCATGTATCCATTCACCTACTGAATCACACTTTGGTGGCTTCCAATTTCTGGCAATCATGAGTAAAGCTGCTATGAACATCAGTGTGCAGGCTTTTGAGTGTGAACGTAAGTTTTCAACTCCTTTGGGTAATCACAGATATTCTCTTAAATTACAGTTTCTGTTAAAATTTCTAACAAACACACTATTTCACATGAATAAATTTTCTGGATAGTGTGCTCAAGCAGCAGAGGATTTTTTTTAAAAATTTTCATCTTCTTTGGTAAAAATTGATTGATAAACTGCGTATGAACAAAGTAGTTTGTGAAAGCAATTGCTTTCACAGACTAGGCTCCAAAAATTTTGACCTTTTTACAATTCCTCAAGTCATCATTGTAGGTAAACTGAGTCATCCCAGGCTCCTGAGGGATGGGGTTGGGGCTAACTTTTGCAATTCTGATTCCATCTCCCTACTTTCTGGGTCTGATTTCCACTCTCATTAATTCCCTCTCCCTTGTTTTTATACATACACTTGTCTTGATAGGAATCTGAAAATGTCTTATCTTTGAGGTGGTGAGTTTTCTTGTTGCAAAAGTCAAAAACTTTTTAATACATGTGAGCTTTTAAATCTATAAAATTAGCAAAAAAATAATGTTTACTCTTTCTTGATAGACAACTGTCTTTAATATCTAGCATTCTCAATTTTCTTCTTCATAAATTAAATAATACATTGTTCCATCCCTATTTTCCCTTTCTAGATTAAATACTTTAATGCTTGCTTCACATCATTTATTTTCTTGTCCAGTCATTTTTTTATCTTTTAATATCTGTAAATAATTTAAGTATAATTTACAGACAGCAAAGTGTACAGATTATAGGTGTTGCGGTTCAGCGACAAGCACGCACACACATGGAACATATCTCCATCTGAATACAGAACGTCTTCATTGTGCCAGAACTTTCCCATCTTCCCAGAGTGAGACTCTGTCTCCACTAAGCAAGTTTCCCATTCTCCGTCCTCCAGCCCCTGGAGCCCACCATTCTATTTTCTGTTTCTATGAGCTTGACTACTGTAGGGACCTCATATGAGTAAAATCATACAGCATTTGTCTTTTTGTGTCTGTCTTATTTCACACAGCATAATGTCCTCAAGGTCCATTCATGTTGCAGCATATTGCAGAATTTCCTTCCTCTTTAAGGCTGAATATAATTCCATTGTGTGATACATGCCACATCTTGTTATCTATTCATCCACTGATGGACACTTAGGTTACTCCCACCTTTTGGTGATTGTGAATAATACTGCTATAAACATTGGTGTACAAATGTCTCTTGTAAGCCCTGCTTTCAATCCTTTTGGGTACGGACTCAGAAGTGGGATTGCTGGTTTTCATAATGGCTGAACCATTTACCATTCCCACCAGCAGTGCATAAGGGTTTTGACTTCACATCCTCTCCAACACTTGTTATTTCTTATCTTGCTGATAACAGCCATCCTAATGGGTATGAGGTGGAGTTTCATTGTAGCTTTGATTTGCATTTCCCTAATGACTAATGAGGTTGAGCATCTTTTCATGTACTCATAGGCCATTTGTTTATCTTCTTTGGAGAAATATCTGCTCAGGTCCTTTACTTTAAATCTGAATTTTAAGTAGGCAATACATTTTTTAAATATATGTGTGTCCCAATATTAGAGATGTATATACTGAAAAAGTATACTGTTTATCTAAAACTCATTTTTAACTAAGTGTCTTATATTTTTATTCAGTAAATCTGACAACCATAAAAAGCAAGAACTTACATGGATCTAAAACAGTGTTGAAATATCTCACAATTTTGCTCAGGTGAGCTCTGAAATGGCTTAGTATGTTTTTGTGGGTGCTGGGCTGGTAGCCCTGCTTTATTAGAAAATTGTAATTTCATTTTGAGATGCTCCAGACTAAATCATTTGAGCTTCACACTCTTTGTGTAATATTATTGGGCTCCCTTAATGAAATTATAACTCAAGCACGAGATTTCATTCCCTGGTAGTAAATTAGCTTGGGCCCGTGCAGGCTCAGGGAGAGCCAGTCCTCCCCAGCTTATTCTTCTTGTTCGGGGAATGAAGAAGGAGCAGGCGTTTTGTATTTGAGTTATTTATTGTTCTCTTTGAGTGAACGTTATATTGTTACCCGTCCCTACTGGAAACAACAGCTGTTAACAGGCTCTGGAATGAATTTCAATGTGAACTCTCCTGGCCTCTGGGAAGCTCGGCTAAAGAGAAAACAGGCTCATAATGGAAAGAAAAGGAGTAGGATTCAGGCTGGGGTCTGGACGCCTGCAGGCTACCTGCATATAAAACCGCTAGTTACCCGTGTCCTGGGACATCACATTTAGACCACGTGCTGAAATGGAAGTGCCATCAACAGTCCTTTCTGACGAAAAGCAGACAAAAGGCAGACTGGTGCAAATAGTAATCTTGCTGAAAACCCTGCCCTCGGGTATCAGAAGAGAGAGAAAGAGTCCCACAAGACAAAGCAACCAAACCTGGGTAGCCAGGGCCCTGGACCACATAACCACAGGAAAAGCAGGGACAACTCTGTCTCAACCCTGCAACACACTGGATAAGCAGTGGGAATATTTCCAGCTATCATTTCTTAAATAACGTGGTCAAGAGTCCTATGCAATGTAATGAGTCATGAAGACTTAAGGGGAAAAGGATGCAAGAGGCAGGAATCTGAGAACAGAGGAGGACTCTTCAGGAAGACAGTCAGTTCTGCTATATACAGGTGCACCAAATTTCTGTGGTTAAATTTAGTCAGTGGAACCTCTAAAATCAGGAGCTTCTCTTTTGGCTCCTTTTATTAGTTGTTTTCCCTTTATTTTTATTGTTGAATGCAGATGTTCCCATTTTCCCCCCTTTACCCAACTCCACGCACCTCCCATCTGCCCTTCCCTGTGGCAGCCACCACACTGTTGTCTGTACCTATAAGTTACGCATACATGTTCTTTGGCTAATCTCTTCACTTTCTTTCAGTCTCCCAACTGTATGTCGAACCTACAATTCCTTAATCTCTCTGTTTAAGAGAGAAATTGCTGAGACCCTGGAAAGAACATCTTTTATTGGTCATGTGTGGCATTTCCTATGTAGGTTCATCTTCCCACCTGTGCTGTACTCGGAGGTATCCAGTGCCCAGGACACCTGACCGGTCTTGCTTGACTCACCCACCACTGAGGCTGCAGGCAAAGGGCATCCCCTATTGATTCCCCTCACTGCTTTAGTGACATGTTCCCATTTCCGGGAAGAGCTCTTCTGAACCTGAGGCCTGCACTGCTTCCTCCTTCACCTGCCATCTCTTCTCCTATCCCTTCTGCTTCTTCCCCGTTCTCCCACTTCTGCTCAAATGCACACTGAGTATATTACAGATTTAAGCCCATTTTTTCATGCATTTCAAGTCCACAAAGCAAGCTGTCCGCTAATGGAGAAAAATAGTCTTGGCTTTATTTGTACGATGTTCATTTAATTGTGGCATTTTTTTACTTGCTTTAGTTGTTCTCTGTGAAATGACCTCAGTCTGGCAGGCCCTGCCCCACCCAGCATCTTGTAAGCTCATGTAAGGCTGTTGCCCTGGAGACAATTACTTCAAGTTTTGAGGGATATAGAACAAGAGGAGGGGAGATGCCTAAAATAAGAAAAGAAGAAAGAGAGAAATCATAAAGTTTAAAATTGAATGGAGAGGAGAATTTGATAAAATGCTGTCAGAAATCCAATAAAAGACTGAACCAGAATGAAGTGGATGAAATCAAAATGACCTTTCAACCTCCCTTGTCCAAACCCTCAGTAATAAGAACATATGAAAGCACAGAATTTTTCTGAATTCCATGTCAAAGTGCATTTCCTGTTCTTCTTTTCTTTCCAGACAAAGTAAGCATGTTGTCAGCCTTCATCACTCCCTTCAAGCACTTGAGCCCCGGGGCCACAAATACGGAGGATGAAGACAATCTAAGTAAGTAATCCCCTTCCCCAAAGAGGAGGGGGTCCCAGCCCAATGCACTCAAAGCTGGAGACCCTTGGAATGTTGGGGGAGAGGGGAATATCGGGGCTTCAAAGAGCAGGAAGCTCTGCTTCCATCACCACCTGGAATTTCATCCCCACCTGAAATTTCATCCCTACCTGGAATCCTGTCCCAACCTGGAATTTCATCCCCACCTAGAACCCATACCCACCTAGAATTCCATTCCCACCTAGAATTCTACCCTCACCTAGGTGGTAGGAAAATAGTAGAAGTAACTGTGTGATTGAGAGCTCTAGGGGTTATACATATATGTATATTGAAAAGTTCTCTTGGACCATCTCTCCTCTCTTTCCTGTGTTTTTTTCTCCTTCAAACTAAAAGGAAAAAGAGAAGAAAAAGAAAAATGAACACAGTCTCTTTGAAACAGTTTGTACAATTATTTAACAAGGAAAGAGCTGGATGGGTGCCTGCCTGTCGAAACATTCCTGGCACTTCAAACTGGAGAGACACCAAGCAGTGTGGTGTGAGGACTGAAATGCTGGCTTGGGGAGGGGCCCTAAACAGTGTCCCTGTGCAGACCATTGAGGAGGCAGAGCAGACAGGACTGGTGTATGAAGAGTCTGGGCGTGTCTGGCATGCGTTATACTCGCCTCTTGTGTGTAGCATATTGTCAGGCATTTAAACAAGGGGGTGAAATGTTCGAAACCATATGAATACCTCTTGCATCTCAACATTACCTAACAGATGGGTCACCTTCTCAGCCAGAAAGAGTCAGGAACGTGCTCGTTGTCCTGGGATAGGAAGGACATGGAGGGTTAATTGGCAGTCACTGCGATTGTTGACCTGACCAAGAAGCAATGGTGGGGAAGATTGCACAGGAATATTGTCCATTTGCCATCAGCTTTTAAGAAACAATACACAACTGCATGAATAGCCCCTTCTCAAAAAAACATAATTATCCTCAAGGTTGAAAACTGGAGTGATTGCCCTGGATTATTCTACTAAAGCAAAGTCACAGAACCACTGAGTGTCAAACCAGAGCAAACCTTAGAGACACTCTGGTATTAGCCCTCTGTTTGCGAGCTGAGGAGAAAGTCACATGGGAACCAGAACACAGATCTCATGACTATCCATTCAGGGCCCATTCCGCAGCAAACACTAGGGTCAAAACAAAACGTAGACAAATGATTGTTTCTGTTCTCTCATGATCTAAATTGGAAATGTTCTAGAACTTCATCAATGCACTGATAGCTTGAGGAATGAAATCTTAGTATTTCCTCATCCTTCTCACCTGAGCTGTGAGAACCCTGGCTGGGTCAGCCTCTCCATGTAGAAGTATCTCTCTCCCCTTCCAACAGCTCACTGGGCTAATGACTTCTGATGCCAGCACTAACCTGGTAGTAGAAGCCCAGTGTGGACAAGACCTCCAAGCCGCCTCGTGCTCTGTAATCTCTAGCATCACTGCTCAGGACTGTGAGCATCACCACTCAGACCCTCAGAGCCTCGTTTCCAAGACAGGGACAGTGACATAACCTGAACCATGGAGTTGAGGTCAGAATCAAGTAAGATAATGTATAAAGATGTTTTAGGCAAGGATCTGGGACATATAAATGTTCCATCAGTGTTGGCTAGTGCCAGTAATTAAGTGGCTAGTGCCAGTAATTAAGTTGGCTAGTGCCAGTAACTGATTCTGCTCACTGGCTAATAGGTAAAAACGTACAGATAAGAATGACTTTTAAGTATTTATTACATGTTAAAATTTGCTTTTGAAATGCTTGGAAATTGTATTTCTATCAGTGGATTAATCATCCCCTTTGTAATATATGATATTAATATACTTAGAAAACCCTATTTTCACAAGCTATTCAAAGATACACCTCCAGCTCTGCTGGTGCAGCTCAGTGGATTGAGCACCAGCCAGAAAATCAAAGGGTCACTGGTTCGATTCCCAGTCAGGGCACACGCCTGGGATGCAGGCCAGGTCCCCAGTGGGGGGCACATGAGAGGCAACCACACATTGATGTTTCTCTCCCTCTCTTTCTTCCTCCCTTCCCCACTCTAAAAAATAAATAAATAAAATATTTTTTAAAAAAGATACACCTCCAAATGAATGTGCTTGTCTTAGTTAACACTCCTCACTAGTATTAAGCATACAGTATCTCAGCTTACTGCCCTGTGCCACCAGAAGGTGGAAGAGGATGAATGCAACTGCCCTAGAGGGTGTATGTGTGTGTGTGGATAAGGTATGTGTGGTGTGCATGGTGTGCATGGTGTGTGTGGTATATGTATGGTACATGTTCTGTGTTTTGTGTAGTGGATGTGTGGTGTGTGATGTGTATACTGTGTGGATCTGAGTGTATGTTGTATGGAATGTGTGTGATGTATGTGAAGTAAAGGCATAGTGTGCTATACATAATGGTCACTGTATATGCATGTAAGTATGTGTGCATTGCATGTGGTGTTTGTATCTCTGTGTTTGTATGTTATATGTGTGGTGTATGTGATACCTAGATGTATGTAATGTGTATGGTATGTGATGTGCATGGTGTGTAGTAGATGTTCATTGTGTGTGCACATATATGTATGGTGTGTGTCTGTGTGCACATTATATGTGTCATGCATGTGTGATGTCTAGGTGATATATGTGGTATGTGTGTGCATGTGTGTGTGGAGTGTGTGCGGTGGTGGTATGTAATGGATGTTCACTGTACATGCATGTGTGTACACACCTTTACAGGCAGACAGGTAGGTGGTAGAGGCAAGTGTGTCCTTGCTTTGAAGTCTCCTGTTTGTAGTTATAAACTATGGAACATATGTGTCTGAGTTGGTTTAAGATGAAGTTCCACTATTCAGGACCATCTCTCTCCACCCCCTCTGTAGCCCTGGCCCCATCATTCACTTCTGCTCCTTTCCTGGAGCTCAGATCCAATGTCCAGGGTGAGCTGGGCTCAGGGATCAATAGCCAGACCAAGACTTGGCCTGAGAGAAGACAGTGCCCATGAGCCCATCAGCAGGCTGGGTACTGGCTAACAGTCAACCAGATGATGCCACCTTTTGAAGACTTTGTGCCTAAGCTGGTAACCCTGAATGCTTTCTTCTTCGAACACTGAAGGGAGTGGTTGCTGTCCCCTGACCTCTGTTTCTGCCAATGACCAGAAGGTGGAACATGAGGAGGGGCTGAGATGCCCAATCCTGGACAGGGCCATAGGCCTACATAAGCCACACTGTTTGCATGGGGTCTGGAGGGAGGGCAGCCACCCACCATACCATGATCATGGCTATCACCACGATAGATAGAAGTCACAGCTTCCACACAACATGAGACAAGTCTTAAAAGGAGGCCATCTTCTCCTGCTGGAGAGCCTGATCCAAGCACCATTGGTGTCAGGCCAGTGCACGACCTGCACAGCTAGGACCTTGCATCCCGTATTCCAAGTCACCAGGTCCACCTGATTGGCTACTACAGCTGCCCCCTTTCCACTCATCTTCTTACCCCTGAAGCACAAGGAGAGAGTAGACTTTCCACCTTGCTCCTGTCAGCCAGCCCTGTCTGGTCAGAAGAGGATGGATCAGACAGCTGCCCTCTAACCTGCAAACACAGCAAAGTCGTTATGAGTGAGGCAGTGCAACAAAAAGCTCCCAACAACTCAAATACTGCAAGAACTGAGGCAGACACCAGCCCAGGGACCAGGATGGGGCAGAGGCTCATGCTTAGTTAGCACACGGTGCCTGCACTCACTCCGGGTGATCACTGCAGTGAGGTGGCTGCCGGGGGCCTCCCCCACAGTTGACAGAGGCAGCCACTGCACAGTTACAGCCCAGTAACTGAACTTAATTCTGAAAGATGTATTTCACCTGGAAAATACAGCTTTAACCCCAGCTGTGACTACTCAAAACTTTACTCTTTCTCCCCAAAATGCTTGTTAGTCACTGAGTTATCAGATAGGTTATCAGAGAGAGAGAGAGAGCACATTCACCTAACATTATTACAGTATATTGTAATAATTGTTCTATTTTATTATTGCTGTTGTTAATCTTTTACTGTGCCTAATTTGTAAGTTAACACTTTATCATAGCAATATATGTATAGGAAAAATCATAGTACATAAAAGATTTGGTATAATCTGAGATTTTAGGTATCTACTGAGGGTCTTAGAACATACCCCCCGCCCATGAGGGAGAACAGCACAATTTTTAAAGCATGCATCAGACTTTCCTGTATGTCAGGGCTTTTGCTAAGCCTATTAAATGTGTTTCTTTCATTCAACCATATAAAAATATTGTCAGATAAACTTTATTAAAACCCACATTTGCCATCTTAAGAAAATGGAATTTGGGCAGGTTGAGGGACTTGTCCAAGGTCATACCTACATAAAAGATGGAGAGGACTTTCACCTTTCATCTACTTGACCCCAGAACCAGTGGGGTGACCACTGCCCCCATGCCCAGATTCAGCAGCCCAGTGAAAACGAGCATGTGGGCTGTGTTGAAGGGAGCTGGACCCCTAATCTGCTTGTTTGCAAAAGCCAGGGGGTAACATCATTCTGGAGATTCTAGCTAGTGTGTCCAGGATATGGCCAGAGGTCTGCATTTTTACCAATTACTAGGTATTGATTATTTTGGAAATTCTCTTCATGCCACAATCTGATAACTCTGTCTATACTGTGAAAAACTAATAATGACCATCATCCTTGGATATTGAGCATCATGGAAGAGAAGATCCTGGAAGCAATCTCAGTGCAGGAGGTGGAGGGGAAGTTTCAGACCATGATGGCTGTTGCTACAAGATAAACCTTTCTGCCTAAAAAGGCAACAGAGGTCATCCGATATGCCAGTCACTTTAGTCACGTGCACAGACTCCCTTGACCCTCACATTGTGAGAAATCAGCAAGTTTCCAGGCAATCTGCTATGGGGCTTTTCGGTCAGGTTATTTTTTCCATCTTTACATTCCATTTGGGAAACTGCACGGCTAATCCGATCTACTGACCATGGTCTGAAATACCCCACGTGGCAGTGTTCCTGTCTGTGCGGACCCAGATGCACAATGACTCACAGAGGGCTGAAAGTTGACGCTCAATACCAGGAGGTAATTATTCCTACAAAATAGTCTGGAAGGGACACCATCCACCTCTAACTTATAAAATGCTCAGGCTCACTCCTTTCAACACAATTACCCCTGCAGACCCAATATTTTATAGATGCAAACCACCAGAGAAAATATTAACAGAGCTGCCTCACAACATAGAGAACAGAGCTCATGAGAAGTGGACAGTTCATCAAACAGCACTTTCAAACTGGATACACTCACCACTACTGGGAATACTGTCTGGGGGAGCTGGGGTGGATGTTGGCAAGAGTCATCACTGAGAGCCTCTGAGCAGGAAGGACACACAGCAACGGACCCAGAGAAGCCTTGTCCAGTGTGAGAGCCCCTCTCTGAGACACCCAATAGTCCAAGTGTCTTCAGTGCCTGTGAGATTGCCCTTTCTAGCTGTTACTTTTCAGCAGCGGCACCATGGATATGAGGCCACTGAGCCACCGGGTCTCACTGCAGCTTGGCTTGGGGCAGACTGAGAAAGTTCTCAGCCTTTATTCATAAGCTGCAGGCTGGCTATAAGAAGCACCCCAAGTTTCCACTAGCTTCACAAAAGAAAACTCAGTCACAACCTGCTGTACAACCACCCGGAACCCCTGAGATCCTGGTTCAGTTCCCAAGGAGAAATCAAAGGGCACAAGGGGCCGTCTACGTGGCTTGCCCCCTGCCACCTCAAGGCACACATCCGTACACACAAACAGCAGACTATTGACTCTCAGCACCTCATTCCCCCACAGAGACAGGCATCCCTGCGATATAGCCAAGGGGGGGTGGCACTGTCCTGTGCCCATGAATTCATCTTCACGGGACAGACATTCCCAGAGTGAAATCACATCTCTGCCAGTTCTCCAACAGCATCTCCACATCTCTGAGCCTTTGTGTCCTCTCCTAGAAGATGGTGCCATGACCCCACCCCCAGAGAGAGGCAAAGAATAAGAAAGGCACCAGAGGGAAAGAGGGAGTGGGGCTCAGGGACAGGGAAATTCGAGGCCCATGACCGTCATCCTGGACCATTTTATAGGAAACTGTGTGTAAGCGTTCCAGAAACATCCTCCCCAGGAGGTGACAGGGACTCTGGTCGACCAGTTCTGTGACAATCCAAGCTGTGGTTTTCTAAACAGAATAGCTTCATTGGTGAAGAGTGGTCCAAGATAGTTAAATCGTTACACATGTGCACCACCTATAGTTAGCAGATGATGACTTTGCTAAATTTAATGCATATCATTTTTTGCAAAAGAAATAAAACATCACAGATAGAAATGAAGCCCTTGCCTGGGCCCCCATTCCATTTCCTCCTTGTTTCCTGGAAAGTTTACATCTAAGCTTCACCACTATGTCTGATTACATGAACAGCATGCAATGCCTGGATTGTTATAATTTATATTAAAGACATTGCACTCTGTGTAACACTTTGCAAGTTGCCTTTATTGTGCAACATTATACTTGTAAGATTCCTCTACACTCAAGCATGCAGACCTGGTTCATTCACCATGGTGCTACCGAGCCTTCCTTCCTATGATCGCACCACAATTCAGTCATCAGTCCACTCCATGGGGAAGGACTGCATGGCCCTCAGTGTCACCTGAAGCTGATAGAAGGAAAGGGCCATGTGTGGTTTGGTTTGGGGGAGGCTTTGGGAGAGGGGGCAGGGAGCCTGTGCCCAGGTGGCCTCAGCCCCACTACATCTCAGCCACACTCAGAGCAGAAGGAAGAAGTGGGTCAGGCTCACCATGTCCACACCCCCCATTCTTAGAAACACGAGGCTGCTCAGGGCTGCATGTCCTTCCTCCTCCCAGGCCGTCGGCTCCACTTTCAGGGAAGCTCAGTGACCCCTGTCGGCCTACAAACAAAGGAAGCTGCTTAGCTTGTCCCCAGAAGGCTCCTTCCAGTGGGCGCATCTCAGAGGCTTGGCTTTCAGGCCAGCAGCTGGGCTCACGAGCACAGCACAGTCGTCAGAAATGGTGTCTGTCTTCAGGTGAGCCGAGAGCCCTGGGTCACCGCTGTCTGTTCTCACCTCCAGGTACCAGCAGTGCAGACGTGAAGGAGAACCGAAACGTGAGCAACCTGGAGGCACGGCCACTGCCCATTGGTGACAGAGCCCGAGGCGGCGCACCTGGCATGAAGAGGAAAAGGCCTCTGGAGGAGGGCAATGGTGGCCACTTCTGCAAACTGCAGCTGATCTGGAAAACGCTCTCGTGGTCGATGACGCCCAAGAACGCACTGGTCCAGCTGCACGAGCTGCGGCCCGGCCTGCAGTACCGGATGGTGTCCCAGACCGGCCCCGTGCATGCGCCCATCTTTGCTGTGGCCGTGGAGGTGAATGGGCTCACATTTGAGGGCACAGGGCCCACCAAGAAGAAGGCCAAGATGCGGGCAGCCGAGCTGGCCCTACGCTCCTTTGTGCAGTTCCCCAACGCCTGCCAGGCCCACTTGGCCATGGGCAGCAGCACCAGCCCCTGCACAGACTTCACCTCCGACCAGGCTGACTTCCCAGACACACTGTTCAAGCAGTTCGAACCAGTGGCACCCACTGCGGCCTTCCCGGGTCGCTGCCCTGCCGAGCCCGAGCTGTTTTCCCCGTCATGCCGGCGGGGTCGGCTGCTGCACCACACACTGGACCTGGTGGCCCCGGGCGAGAGGAACCCAGTGGTGGTGCTGAATCAGCTGCGCGCCGGCCTGCGCTACGTGTGCCTCTCCGAGCCGGCTGACAGGCAGCGGCCCCGGAGCTTCGTCATGGCCGTGAGCGTGGACGGCAGGATGTTTGAAGGCTCCGGACGCAGCAAGAAGCTGGCCAAGGGCCAGGCGGCGCAGGCCGCCCTCCAGGCCCTCTTCGACATCCGGCTGCCTGGCCACATGCCCAGCAGGAGTAAAAGTCACCTCTTGCCCCAGGTGAGAATTCTCAGGTAGCTCCCGGCAGGTGGCATCTCCCGGATGCTAGGAGACCATGAGCTGGGACAGGCAGCAGGCAGCCCCCCTGCTCCAGTCGCTGTAAGTAGAGAGCACCCCCATACACCCCTCCCAGAAAAGCCAGCTCAGCCCATTCCAGCCTGACCATTAGAGCAAGTGTCTAGTTTTGGGAGAGAATCGTGTGCATGTGAAGAAACAATGTCAACATTCAGATTTAGCAGAGGTAGGGGTGGAGAGTGAAGGCAGGTGATGTCTGTGATGACACCAATGGCAAGACACAGGGCAGGGGGGATGCAGGGGCCGTCCCCAAACAAGATGACAGGGAAGGACAGCTGGCATTGTCAGGTGCACTTCAGTCACTTGGTTGTGATGAGGACCCTGGCTCGTGTGGTCCATGACATTGTGGATGGGGGAGAGACATCCACACGGACTACCCAGTCCTGTGGAGGAAAAGGGTGAGCGGCTTCGCTCTCAAGGGGAGCAAAAAGCCGTGGCCTCTGCCATGACAGCCTTTATTTCTATTTTTGGGCACATTACATGATGGTCCTCCTTTACTTTATTCTGGTTGGCTTTAGGTGGTTACCTTTTACAGAAAACAAAGGAGCCAATGCTGCTAATCACATCACAGAAGAGGGATATTTGCAAATGAAAAGGCAAAAGTGGTGGAACTGGTTATACTCATCCTTGGAAGGTTTAGCATGGATTTTAGGAAGTGACTTTGCAGTAAATGTCCTCAATTCAGGGTGAGGGAGTTTTTTAGCAAAAGCAAGACTCAAAGCAGCCTAGGCACATTGCAGGCCTGATTCCCCACAGGAGAACCTATCCATGGGTGTGGGTCCTGTGCATCTCCAAGTGGGAGCTGGGCCCACACCACACAGAACAGTCTCCTGCAGTTCTGCAACAGGAGGGCCAGCAGGAGGTGAAAATGCATGTTAGGTGGCAGTTCCTGTCGTTCTCACCGCGGAGGCTGGAGGAAGGGCAGCGAATGTGAGTGATCTCACTCAGCGATTCCCACCGGAGTCAGGTGCCTGCGCGGCAGTCTGGATGCCAGGGTCCAGCCACAGGGAGCAGGTGGGTCTAAGCGTTCAGCCTGCAGCAGGAAACAGAGGGCTTGGAACAAGGACAGGGCTAGAACTCTGTGCCACCTTCATCTCTCTGGCCCTTTCACACCAGTAACAGGTCTGCTTTCTCATGCTGGTTCACCTTTACTCATTGAAGAAATATTTTCATAGCACCATCCACGTGTCAGGAACTATTTTTATCCCATTCCAAAACAACCTCATCCTTCCAAGCCTTATAACTGATTAATTATGCAAGTTACCTCTTGTTTTAGCCTTTTCAGAATTATCTATAGCCCCCCACAAAAAAGAATTAACTGTAGGTATCACTAATGTATTAGATGCAGGAAAGTATTTTCATTCACTTTGTCCTCAGTCATGGAGAAGAACATTCTACATAGTCAGAAGCACTTAACCCAGTGCAGATCTGTAGTAAGCACCCAGTAACTCTAACTCGTTGCTACCACGGCTATGTGATCACATCACAGCTCCTCAGATAGAACCCACTGTTTCCCAGGGAGGCCGAGCATCCGCAGAAGGAGGCAGGTACCACCCGGGCTTCGAGGAGCACAGAGCATATACCACAGTGACCAACCTAATGCACAAGGACGGATGCCTCATGCTGAATCATGACCCTCAATAAATACTTATCTGATAGAGGTCCACTTCTCACAGCTCCATTGAGTGAGGGAGAGACCATCCAACAAAGAGCTCCAGAGGAGAACGGCTGCTCCTCCTGCTGTCTCTGCCCCCAAGGCCTCCGTTCATTTTCACATATTTAATGAACATTCTCAGGAGCAGGTTGAAGGGGTATAGACCATAATCTCCATTCGTCTCGCCTTTCAACCCATCCTCAAATGACACACAATCCAGGTAGAAATATGCTATTTGTAAGAAGTCCAGGACCGATAGGTCCCTGAGCACATCTTGCCAGAAGTGTGCAGCCTCATTTCTCTTTTCTGGCACCTCTATTCTATTTTGGTGTCTCCCTTTTTCCTTCCAATCCTGTTTCTCCAAATCTGTAGCTTAAACTTGCCAACCACATCCAAAATAGCCACTGTGCCCCCTGCAAACAGCATGAGCCCCAAGTGGCCCCTGGCCTACACATCACCTCTGTCTTCTCACCACCTTCCCTGAGAAGGTCCCTCCCTCACAGTGCGAGACAGTGTGTCCCGTCGTCGTCCAGCCTGTCATTTTCCTGTGTGGCTGCCCCACCAAGGGCCCTCATTCCCTCCTGCAGCAGCTCCCAGTCCACCCCGCCCCGAGTGAGTGTTGACGGGTGTCAGTGCGTTGCAGCCGAGACGCATTTCCTCTCATCTTGTCACCCCTGAGCTCGTGCGGTGGAAGAACCAGGTGGCACCAGTGCTTTGTAACAGTTGTTTGACCCCAGAATGCAGCACATCAGTTACAGCCACAACCGCTAAATTATTTTCCTCTGACAGTCTGCTAACAACCCCGACTGGGTGATGGAGGACACGGAGCAGCATAAGGGTTGCAGGCCATCCGTCACACCCCAGCTGCTGCTGCCCCCAGGCTCGTCACCATCCCCCTGACCCATCCCCCAGACTGGGTGGGGCTGAGTGTGTCAGGGCCCCAGGACCAAGTACCATCAGTGGCTTCATTAAATTTGAATCCTATCTTGGTCTAGAATCTAGGTGCAGAGACTGATTTTTAAAAAAAAGATTCCAAGAATCCCTGTAAATGCTGCTTTGCTCTCCTGCTTGACTCAACACTCTGTCTATACAACAGGCATCCAGTCTTGCCAACACGGTGGCCCTCACCTTCAAGACCCCAGTGGTACGGCCCTTCCTTATCCTGTCTAACGGCGCATTTAGCACCTGCTTGGGGACAGTATGCCAGGCACCCCTGCCCTGGCCAGGTTCCCAGAACCAACACCCACACTCCCAGAAAGGCAGGTGCCCCAAGCCACCGACCTCTGAGAACCCTCCTAAGGTGCACACGGGGGGAAGGCAGGACAGTCGGTACTGGAGAGACACAGTTTCTGGAACTTGGGTGCCAACACCAGTATTTCCTGTTCTTTGCCCAAAGCCCCAGGTTCTGCCTTACAGAGGGGAGGACAAGTCGGGACTCTGGTTCTAAGATACCCTCATTGGGTCGCACTTGTACAGAAGCAAACACATCTCTGTTCAGTGTTTTAACCAAAGGCTCGGTCTTGTGCGAGTGAAGCTTCAGAAGCAGCCCTAGTAGTTACGTCTTTTAGTAATTAATGAAATTAAGTAATATTACCCCTTTGAGTAATATTCAGTGAAAAGAAGTTCAAACATGGCAGTGCATAAGGTGCTGTGAGCCGTGGGCCCAGCTGCATGAAATGCAGTAGGTGCTGGAGGGAGGCCCAGGAGCCTGCACAGTGATTCTCACACAAGTGAGTCAGGCAACTGCCCTGCCCTCTGGAGCCCCTCGGGCTCTCGGCCACAGCCTGGAGAAGAGGACCCTGGCAGGACCCACAGAGCAGATTGGATGTTTGCTCGTCATCAAGACAATCCTGACCAAGCATCACCCCCAACGCCCCTCAGGTAAAGAGGTTGGTGCCACTGCATCCACCATCCAATCACCAACTTTCTGGACAGAGTGAAACATCTCTTCCTCTGAAGTAACACTGAGTGTCATTTTCCAACAGTAAGGGTCAAGGAACACAGACTTGTTTCTGCCTCAGTTTTGATAGAGTGAGTTCTGAAGAATAATATTATCGATAAAGATGAAGATCACAGGGGTTGGTTTCTCCAGGATCTGATTCTAATCACATTGTGTCTCAGAACGAGGCTGGTTCTTATCCTTTGATTTC
This sequence comes from Tonatia bakeri, assembly GCA_004024845.1. NCBI lineage: Eukaryota > Metazoa > Chordata > Mammalia > Chiroptera > Phyllostomidae > Tonatia > Tonatia bakeri. The sequence goes on along the minus strand of PVIA01002097.1, from coordinate 178,222 downwards.
ATGAGATATGACTTCAGGTCTCTTAGCCAGAATGCTGAGACCAAGACTTCATTAGAATTTTTAAACCACAGTGCAGGCCTAAATGATCAGGGCCTACAGCACTCACCCAGGCATATAGACTGGGCGCTTGGCAAACACCAGGTAACAAGGAAACCAATGTACCAGGAGGTAGCTGGGGGCCAAATCCCTCATTTATTTTCTTCATCTGCAGTTGGTTCTTCCTCCTGGCACAGAATTCCTCTAAGTTAATCAGGTACTTGGAATAATAAGACTATGCCAGATTATGAATACCCATTTCCTGGAAGAATCACCTTTTAAAATAATAATAATAATATCATACAATTTATATCTCTTTTTATCTTCATTTCCCACCACCACCACCACCCAGTGTAAAAAGAGCTTAATTCACAAAAGCATTAAATTCAACCAGAAAGGCATATCTTTCAGCATTTCCTTCCCATGGAAACAGGTCATTGAGCAGAACACAGACGTGTGATAGGAGTAAAAAGAAAGCGAGGAAAACTTACACTAACTCTAAAAAGGGGTGGCATTGTGAAGCATGACCCCTGTTTATAGTAGGAGGGGCAGAAACCATGGGAATATATTACCAACAATGTTTTTTAAGTTTCAGCATTTCATAGAAAATTTGGATCGGAACTCCTGCACATGGCCCCATTTCATGGACTCTGTCCCAGAACCAGCTGCAGAGTTAGATGGAGCACTGGCTCCGGCTCCATTCACAGCATCTGGGCTGCAGGTGTTAACAGGATGTTTGCAAAAATTTACCTTCCTTCTCCCAAACACCAAGGTGACCCGGCTGCCTCTGGTCACTTTACAGACCGTCTTTCCAACCTCCTACTCCCGCCAGTCTAGCTCACTCAGGAGACACAGGGCCCTAACCACGGAAAAGCAAGACTGTTCGTTAACATCCCTATAACAAATTAATAGCAAAGGCTGCTCAAATTTTAAGCTTCAATTTTAAATGATTCGATGTGGAAGCTGCATGCACTTTATCTCACACCGTCCGTGCTGGTCTGCCCGAAGACACCCTGGAACGGCAGCGGACACCACAGCGTCATTCCTTGCTCAGCTGGACCTTCGCCCTGTCCCTGTTTCCTCAGAAGAGGCACTGATGGCCAGAACTGCAGTGACAATCACTTCATTATCATTACACATGGAAATATCTTCTAAAATCCCTCCTTAATGAGGGTTTTGAAGGCTTTTTAGATGCTTAATACATTTTTATATAATATATACAAAATATGATATGGTAAGTATTTATATATAATACACACATATATAATGTATATGCAATAAGATACACATTTATACACAAAATGCACTTATAAATTCTTTTACCTCTAAGTACAGTGCAGAATTTGCATTTATAGAGTAGCCTCCACCATCTGAGCTCCTACTAAAACAAGCTTAGTGCAGTTTTAGTAAGAAGAGCTAAATATGTATTTAAGCCTATGTGTTCCAATACAGCGTTTAGCATTTTGAAATATAGTTACTATTACATAGGAAGAGGAAGCAAGCTTTCCCACTTGTCTCATTATTCTGTAGCCACAATTCACGGTGGTGATGGTGATGACTGTCAAGAGATTTTATTAGGAGCTAATATTCTCAGGCTCATTGGGGCCCCATATTGTTCTAGGTGCTTTCCATACAATAGCACTTGCGAGCCTCATTAACTCCTTGGAGGTGGCACTATTCATGTTCCCACTGTCCAGATGACGACACTGAGGCACAGGAAATTAAGTCTTCTGCCAAGAGTCTTACTGGTGAGTGGTGGAGCTGGGAGGATTATGAGGGAGCCCTCAGATGCCAGCCAGCCTCTGCCCAGACTCCAGCACCTGCACAGGCTTGTTCAGGAAACAGACACAAATATCAGCATAGTACTCTGTGAGTGAGCACCGTGAGGGTGACTCGAGGGTGACTCAAGGGTGCATGTTGCCTGTTCCATACAGGGAGCAAGGAGTACTGACTGACTTTGAGAGATCCCAGAGCTTGGCTATGTGAGGGGAAAGAGGGCTCCCAGGACCAAGGCCCCACTTCCACCTTGGAGCTGTGTCCTGCAGATGGCGCTCCCAAATTCAGGGAGTGGGTAACTGGGGAGTGCATTTAGAATTCTATCAGGAGGCGTCCCTCAGGGGGCTAATCCCCCTCAGAGTCCCAGAGGTGGCTGGGAGCTCACCAACAACCCCCACACTGGAAGACCACCTCTGTCAGCAGAGAGCCTGCCCTTTCTTGGCAGGCTTTGCTGGGATGGCCAGGTCCCCCTTCCTCAAAGACACATTCTCACACTGAAAGAGGAGAGACAGCTAATGGGAGATTGCCAGCATGTAAATGAGCCAGAGAAAGCATAGAGGGCCAGCCAAGAGAGGTGGAGGAGTGCCTCACAGATACAAGGTGCCAATGAGAGATGGGGAAGAAATGCAGGGAAATGAGAAGTCCAAGCTTGCCATTTGCAACATCTTAGAAGACCCTTGCTGCTTGCAAACTCCAGCTCCTTGGCTCAGCTGCCACCTCACCCTCTGTGCTGTTGTCACAGACTATGGGAGCATCTTGGGCTATTTCCATCTGGTTTCTGGCCTCTGCTTTCCCAGGGCCCCAGGATCCCACAGGGAGGTGGGCTCTCTGTGGAGAGAACCACTACCCCAGGATGGAGCAGAGAGCTCCCCATTGTGCTGACTGGCTGAACAGCCCTACAGCTGCTCCAGCTACATGGATGGCACCTGGTGGGCATTGCACACTGGGCCCAAGAGTGGGAATTGGAACCCCTTCTTGTCTGCCACTGCTGGGCCTCACTTTGCAAACTCCTGTCTCATCCCATGTGGGTTCTTGTTCCCCAGGAAGCAGGTGGCAAGAGAACTGTGGGGCATGGGGGTGTCCTGGGTGAGAGGGGAGTGAGGTCTGTGAAGGATGCAAGCCAGAGGAGGATGTGCAGGAGAGCTTCCAACCATGATGCAGATGCCACATCTGGGCTAGGCCACAAGGCGGCATAAACTCCAGCTGCAGGGCAGGGTGGCCGTATGCCAGATACAGCATGGCCTAGGTAGCTGCAGTTGCAAGCCTGGAAGACACTGCCTTGGGTGACTGCCCAGTGCTCGCCCTGCAGGAGGCAGGGTCTTCTCAGGAGCTGGGGCTCTGTTCCCCCAGGCCCACATGGGGAACCACACCCCAGATCCGCTGACCCCTTCTTGAGGAAATGTGAGTAAATCAGGCAATGGTGATGCCTTGAGAAGCATCTAGGATGGCTTCCTTTCCTTACAGCTTTTAAATTCTCAAGAAGCTGTAAGGAAAGTTCTTCCTACCAAAAACAATTCTGTAGCCTCTCCCACCTCCATGGTCCCTCACAGCAATGCAGTGCGCAACCAACCCCACAAGTCACCTTGAGTGCCCTAGAGCCGTATTCATTCTCTGTCTCTGTCTCTGTCTCTGTCTCTGTCTCTCTCTCTCTTCCCTCCCTTCACACTCACTTTTCAATTAGCGATCCTGGTGTGCATACAGTAGCAGTATAGAGGGGTGGGCGAAAGTAGGCTTACAGTTGTAAGTACATGAAACAGAGATTATTCTTATATTGTATATTTTTCCATACAAAAAACTATAAACCTACTTTTGCCCACCCCCGCATTTGGTGCTCTGCATATGCATGATTTCGTATAAGCGTCGTGTCAGTGGACATTTATATAGCGCTCACTGTGTGCTGGGCCTGATGGAAGTGCATTCAGGTTTACCCAGGTTCCAGCAGAGAATGAGCATAAGATCTGAGCATCGACATCGTGTCTTGGGCTTTGTGACCTGAGTGTGTGCATTTCCGTGTCGGGCAGGTGACAGGTTACAAGACTGTCCATGCTCAGTGAGGGAGGTGACCACGGTCCTGAAAGGGGAGAGTTAGCATGGCCTCCTGAGCCAGACCGCCTGCACCCTCACTCACTGTGGAACCTCACTCCTCCTTCAGTTGGTGCCCCAGTGCCCTGACCTGTAAAGTGGGATGATAATAAAAGTGCCCACCTTGTAGAATGGTGAGAGGATGAAAAGGGTTAATATATACAAAGTGTTTGAACTGGCATTTGGCACAGGGAAATCACCGTAAGTGTTTGTCATTCTTACTCCAGGGACACAGGCTGCGGGGCGTGGGACACAAGTGGACAAACAAGCTCAGTGTGGTTAGTAGTTGGGGAGGAGGCAGGACAAATGTTTCAAAAAAATTTAGATTCACTCTTCTAATCCCGTTTGTGGGTGTAGGAGCAAGAGGGGAGGCAACTTCTAAAATACCAAGGTGGGGCTCAGACTGGCTACAGGAGGTAGGAGCCGGGGCCTTGACTGCACTTAGCTGTGCTAAGAGGCCCTCAGGCTCCTTTGGGCCTCAGTTTCTTCATCTTGAAAAGACAGGCCTGTGATTGGGTGTTCGCTTCCAGCTCTCACACTCCAAGCAAACAGAACCCGGTGCGAGAGGCCCATATGCCAGCACGATTATACAACATGGGCACAATATGCTAGCAGCCACTTACTGGATAACATTTAAGAGTAACACACACAAACACACCATCATGTTGATGTGCAGTCTGTAGCATTTTGCCCAATAGAAGGCTTATATTTTCTCACTTCAGTGGTGTTTTCCATTATAATCTAGTTTTCCAAAGCAAAGGAAGGCCTGGGGACAGTGGCAGTGGGGAGAGAGCTATGGCGATGCTGGGATCTGTGTGCTCCTCCTTGCTGTCCCAGAGCCCTGCCCTCCTCACAGTGGCATCCAGAGAGGGAAGTGGGGGTGAAGCCTGCTCCTATTCTCTTGCCTTTTGCTTCTCAGCACCAAAGTTCTTGTAAGAATTGCAGACTGGCTAAATGTCAAAGTCTGTTTAAACACATTGCATCCCCAGGTGATTTGTGTCTGTTCCACCCTCAGCTCTTTGAGACAATCTGGAGGGCAAGGACTCAGCTAGGTTCCTATATAGTTTCTCCCTCCTTATACGGCTGTATTTTTTTTTTAAGTAAAATGCAGTGACAACCCCAGTTCTCCCAGGGTGGGAATGAAACTGAGGTTCACGGCGTCACTGCCCCTCCTGTCACATGCAGACGATGAGATCCTCTGGGTTTGGAGACAGATGAGCTCATGTCCCCAGATCTCTATCCGCCCTCCTGCTCCTGCAGCGTCTCATCCCCACTCAGCCATACGTGTTAGGGCTCAGCGGTGTGTGGAAATTGGAACTATGGTTTGTGACAATAACACCACAATTAAACATTTTAAATGCATTTTTCTAAATTAATGCACTCAGTAAAATAAAAATCATTCTATAAACCCTAAGCGTGAAGGACTTTTAATACAGAGCATTTTCTCTGTGGTGGTGATTACAATAATGCCATGAAGATAGCCATCTTCTCCCTGCAGTGTAAGTTTCTCCATGGCTTAACCTTGTATATTGGTGACAATCTCAGTTAAAGGAAGAGTATTTGGTAAAATGATGCTCAGTCTGCCCAGTTCGGGTAGAAGTTTTGTTCAGTTATCTATATTGAGAAGCTGGAGTGAATATGCTGCTTCCATGAAACACCCGTGTCGGCCTGTGGCATCCATGGAGTTCCACCTTGGTTCCAATGCCAGGAAACAGAAGGCAGAGATGTGAACGTCATGGGGGCAGTTACACAGCCACATGGGCTTCCTCCCATAGAACCCTGGCCTCACTAGAAGAAATGACAGGCCGGAGCTGTCTCAACAACAGGAGGACAGGGAGGCTCAGACACTTCAGGCCATCAGATTAGGGTTCTCGTGCCTCCAGGGCCCTGAAGGATGACATGGCATCTCAGCTACAGGGGCCTTTGGGCTGGAGAACTGGTGGCACAGGATTGTAAACAGAGCATGGGAAAGTGAAGGGTGGAAGAAATCTGATGAAACCAGGGAAGAAGAAAGTCTTCCCAGAGAAGGACAAGTTTAACATCCAGGTCTGGAAATGTCCCCAGAGGACAGGAACAGCATGAGAAAAGGCAGAGGGGAGATCTGTGTCACAGCCAAGGACTGGGTTTACTATACGTGCCAGACTGGGAAGGGAGGCAAATAGTGGGCCATGAAGGGCCTGGGTCTTTCCAGAGAAGGAGCTGTTTCCAGCTGTGGGAACCCCTGAAGCATTCTGAGGCAGGGAGAGGTCGTGATGTGTGCAGGGGAGGGAAACAGGGTGGCAGAGACTGCAAGTTTGGTTGTAGGCCACTGAGTTTGAGAAACCCAGGGGACAGCTCTGTGAAGCTTCCTGTTGTTCCCAGGAGTCACAGTAGGGTCAGAGCCTTGAATTTAAATCCAGTTCCACCCCACACAGCTGGGTGCCCTTGGGCACCTCACTCAAAGCCTCTGGGATTCCTGGTCTGTAAAATGGGTAGTCCTTCCACCAAAGGAGGGGCCTGCATGCCTCTGAGGTTGAGAGTAACAACATGGGAAGACTAAGTGACCTGACCTCTATGCCCACTGTCTTATGACTTGGTCTTTTGGTTTGGCCAGTCAGTCAGACAATTGTAGCGCCTTAGAACTGCTGACCCAGCCCCTAATTTGATAGGAATGGCCCCCATTTCCTGTTGGAGGGAGAGACCTGCCTGAGGGTGTAGGGCTAGCTGGTGGAGAAGTGAGGCAGGACCCATCACCATGATGTGAGGTTTCCTCTTGCAAAACTCGGTTTTTATGAGGAGGCTTCAGTGATTTTGCAGTAAGAAAAGCCCTGAAATCACTTTATGCCTTCTAGGTAGACACCATTTCTAGTGATCCCAGAAGTTTACCTAAAAACTTTACTTTGCCCCTCAGATTCCAAACAGACCACAGTCCAACAGCCTAGGCCTGGTTGCCATGCAGACAGCACCCTTCTCAGTCTGGCTCAAGACCCACAAAACAAAGAAAACCAAAATTCTGACCTAGGCTGAAAACACATCTGAGGGAAATCCTGTGTTTGTGAAAGCACATTTTTTAAATCACACCTCTTTCCCCAATCAACCTGTCGCCCAGTTGGGATGGAGCAGCCAGGTAGACAGGGGTCAGAATGTCATCTGGTTACTGATGGAGATGCTGAACCAGGCTCAGTTGCCTGGAGGACTGGCTTCCAAATGGAGCCCAGCACAAGGCTGACTTCCCCAGTTCCTGCCAGTTACAGGCAGAGCTGGCACTGTACATGCCTCTCCAACCAGTCTAGCACCGCGAACACAGATGGCCTCTGCAGGTCAAGGACCCCAGGAAGAGCAGCTCCCAAAGACCCAATTAGATGGATCACTCTTCACCTGGGAGGCCAAATCATAATGCTGTCCTAATAAGTAAATGAAACATCCTGGCCCATTTAGCTGCAGTAAGTAGTGCTGTTAGGACAGGTGCTTTTCTGAGAGAAGCTAATTGAATTCTAGACCAACGTGCTTGGGACCACAGAACACATGAAGGCCAACAATCACACATATGACGTGCTCCCTTTCCACATGGTAGTCAGCACCGTAGCTCTCTGAGGAAGCCATCAGAATGCAAGACAGCAAAAGTGATGCCATAGAATAACTTCGAAATACCACAATTTATATCAAAAGTAGATTAGTCCAAACCTTTGTGTTCTATTGCTGGGAATACTTTTTGAACTCTGCATGGGATCTCAGGCCGGTCAGTGCCTGTCCCAGACGAAAACTCCCGTCGCCTTAGCAGGGGCACAACCTGTGCCGACGGCACCTGCTCACCTTTTCAGTGCCAGACAAGCTCTCCTTCTTAGTGGGAGTATTGACTCAGAAATTACTTAAAATTTGACACAAATCCACTCTAAGGGAGGCTGGCTGATATTTTTGCTTTGTTTGTCTGTTTTAATCCATTTTGTAATCAAAGCAGATGGGAGGAGGCAGGCAAGAAAGTGAGAACAGCAAACACACAGCCCAGGGTCCATGAGAGCAGCTTCAAAAACTCTAAGTGACAGAAGGTTCTCATCAACCCCACACAAAAGTAACGTTTGGAACATGACCTGAAAGGATGGCCTCTGTCTTCTCTTCGAAGTGTCAGGTCAGTAGAAGGTAAGGGAGACACTTTGCAGTTGTAACTGAGTCATCACAGTTTTAGACTCAAACCTTATCCACTTTCTCAGTAGAGGAGCATGCTAGCTCTGGAGAAAGGCTGCTGCAGGCTGGGCAGGTGGCAGGCTGGCATCAGGGCTGCAGAGAGAGAGATGCTGACCAGGAAGGAAGCTATGAGCCATCCAACCAAGAATCAGAAAGGAGTGCAGGAGAGAAATGATGATTCAAATCCAGAACACAGGGCCCTGCAGAAACTGCTGGAGAGAGGGATGTGGAAATGAGTTAGGACTGACATGGACGTCAGTGTGAGCAAGCTGACAGCAGGCTCCTCAGAGTCCTGCAAAGGGGCAGAGAGCCCGTCCACCACCTGGCACCCACGGGCTGCAGAAGAAAAAAGGAAGGCCAATTTGTCCTCTTCAGTCTAGGAAATTCCTCACTTCATGTCTCCACTCACCCACACTGGCACTTCAGGAGCCATCCTAGAGGCTGGGACTGCTGGCTGCCTCTCAGTCAAAGAACCCATCCAATTTTCTTGGAAGCCACACCACATGGAAAACTCACAGTTTTAAAATTCTTATCATTCTGGACAAAATCATTCTGATTTTCTTGTTTCAGCATTTTTCCTATATATAGGGTTATTGGAGACAAGGAAGATAGAGAAAGAGGGAATGGCTAAAATGGAACATTTTATTTGGCAGGGATTAGTAGAGAAAGTACAAATGGGAAAACAATGATAGAAATGAAGTTTTTCTGAAATGCAGTTATTAGGGACCAGAAGCAGTGAACTGGCAACAGTTAGTTGAAACTGTGCAGCTCAAGGTAGCTAACTCTGGGATAAATTTAAATATGTACAACTGGACTTGCACAGTGGCATTCAACTAAGTACTTACCACCCAGCATGACTGAAAGGAGAAATGACTGTCCCACTGTCAATCAGTTCCTGTTTCCAACAAAATACCCAGAGTTGGAAGCTGTGGTTTGCCTTCAATGTTTCTCCATGTAGACTTGACTCCCTGAGTGTTACTCATTTAAAATAGTTGGTTGTGTTTCAGGACATGATAATGTACACAATGATTCTAGTTCACTTTGCAAAGTACCGTGGCCACACTGACTGACAATGCAGAGCAAATGTCAGTCCCAGCGGAAAATACTTCTGTGTAGTGTCGCAGTACATGGAATTGACACAATCTGGAGATGGTGGCATTGGACTGTGACCTCAGACACAAATTCTACAATTACATATCGTGAATAAGGGCTCCCTTTTACAGTCTGACCGATTATCTTGGAAGATTTTATGACTCAATCTCTTAACATCTCCTGGTAGTTGAAAATGGGAATTAAGTAAAATGAAATCAATATAGTAAAATGGTATAGATAATTAGAATGACCTAACAAAAGAATTGGTGACATAGCCCTGGCTGCTGTGGCTCAGTGGATTGAGCACTGGCCTGCAGACCAAGAGTTTGCCAGTTCAATTTCTGGACAGGGCACATGCCTGGTTTGCAGGCCAGGTCCCCAGCTGGGGGCATAAGAGAGGCAACTAATTGCTGTTTCTCCCACACATCATGCTTCTCTCCCTCCTTTCCCCTCTCTCTAAACATAATCTTAAAAAAAAAGAATTGGTGTCATAGATTTTATCCTAAGCCTTCCACCCTACCTCCATGATAACGATGAGGAGAGGGGTGGGAGGAGAGGAGAGGCAGGAAACTCCTGCCTGCACACAGGCCCCATGACATCCAAGAAACCAGACCCCTAGCCTAACACCTGGCAATTCACAACAGCCCCTTGTTCACCTGTCACAGGACCCACGTCTACGTGTTCTCTCCCTTCATGGACACAGCTGCACCATTACTTTGTAGAGAGAGTCTGAATCCTGAATAGAAACCATTCTGGGCATTGTGTCTTTCCCAATCCATGGTTATTTGGCTGGGCGTTGGATCTAATTTGGAGACAAGCACATACACATGCACACACCTATACAACATACTCATGAACATGGACTTTATACCTCTCTTCTGGTAGTTAACTGACTTGTAAAATCCCTGGTTATATTTAAAATCCACAAAGCAAATCTTTACATAAAAAAGAAAAAAATTCTTTGAATTCATTTTAGTCACCCAGTTCCACAGGCTCCTGTCTGCTGATGTCCAGTGTCTCAGTCTCACTCTGCTGCCAAGCTTGGCCTCTGCTTCCCTGGGAAGAAGAGCAGGAGAAGGGGACAAAGAGAGAGGTGGCATGTGCAGCACAAAGGCCACCATGACTCAGGAGAGCTGAAGACTAGAAGTAATCAGCTGGGGCATCCTGGCAGTAACTCTTTCCAGCACTAGGACAATAATAAAACTCCCCCTGACACGGGCAGTCCTCAGTGGACAAGAAAGTGTAATTTTTCCAGAGAGAACTTCTGTGGTCTTCTGAGTATGAGCAGACTACAGGAAATGGCTTTTCCACAAGGAACACCTCGTATTTCATAAGCAGCTGAACCTAAATGGAGTTGCAAAGGTCACTCTTATTTTATAACAAGAAGAAATATTCAAAGAACCTTCAAACCCTTCATTCATCTTCCACAGCCATGCAGTACTCATATATCATAATACAGAATTATCTGCCTTTCTATAGCAAGGATGTTCATTTAATAAATATTTGGGTGTTCCAACAACGTAGCAAGAATCTCAAGAGATGAAAAGATGTGCAAGAATTCACTAATGCCCTTTAAATGCTTAGAGCGTTAGACACAAAGTATTTAGGCTGCTAAGGAAACATGCTAAGGAAACATGCTAAAACTCATTAAGAAACCCACAGTGAGCATGAGAGTCAGACCTGAAAATAATCACATGATAATAAGATGATCACCATAATGGAGGTGCTACAGCATCCCATAAGAGTTTTGTCTGATTATGGCAAAGTGTGCGATATATTTTTTGAAGATTTTATTTACTTATTTCTAGAGATAAGGGAAGAAGAAAGAGAGGGAGAGAAACATCAATGTGTGGTTGCCTCTTGCGTGCCCCCCACTAGGGCCCTGGCCAGCAACCCAGGCATGTGCCCTGACTAGGAATCAAAACAGCGACCCTTTAGTTCGCAGGCCGGTGCTCAATCCACTGAGCCAGTGCAGCCAGGGCAAAGTGTGTGATATTTTAAATGTGTTACAGAACTCAATTGTTTGAATGCTCTGGAAGTGAAATCTATGGTACAGCAAAGAGTAATTTTGAAATGAACTGATGCTGAATTTATGCATTCCATAAATTTGAACATTTGCATGTTGGAATTTCCTAAAATGGGGGAGACATTTAGAAATCACTGGACTTTACAACCAAATTACTTTTGAATAAGAACTAATTATGTTTATATTTGTTATGAAGATATACAGAAACATGCTATGAATAGATATATTAACCACAACAGCCAAGTGTAAAGACCCATTTAGCCCTATTCAAATCCAAATTCAGTGCCAAGGCACTTAGAAGACAGTTTACTTGTGAGGCAAGCATATCTCTGACTTGTATGCACTAAATAAGATAAACCAAGCAATGATCTAGTTGCAAAAACAATGAGATAATCAGAATGTGCAAATTTTGCTTTGATGACTTTTAAAATCTGAGAAAAGTGACAGAGTGTTTTCCATTTCGGCAGGAACTTATTCTTATTTAAGACACATAAAATGTTCCTTAAGGCTTAGAAAAGACATGAATGACTGCCAAAGTTTGTTCATAGCTCAACTAATGGCTTGCAAAGATTCAGGCCTGCTTGTAAAAAGACTGGTTTCCATGGATCCATTCATTCATCCATTCATTCATCCATTCATCCAAAAATCCATCCATCCATCCATGCATCCATTTGTCCATCTATCCATGATGTATACGTTCATCCATCTTCCCATTCATTCATCCATTTCACAAATGTTTAATGATCAGTACCTTGTCCCAGGCCATATGCCAGGTGCTAGGAATATACACAGGTGAATAAGATAAAGTCCTTGCCCCTAAGATTTGCTCACAGCTGATCAATGGTTTCCCAAATTGTGGCCCAATTACTCCCTGCAGAACCTCTCAGGGAATCATATTTAAAAATGCAGATACTGGGCACTTACCCTAGAATTATCAAAACAGAATATCTTGAGCTGCATTTTTAGCAAGTAACCCCAAATGACTCTTAGCCATGCTAAAATTTCAGAATTAAACTCTGCAAAGGGTTTGAAATGAGAACAAATAATTACATTCCATTGTGCTGCAGTACAGATATATTAAGAGTTTGGCTAACAGCTGAGGAAAGAGGGCTAACTCAGATCCCATGAAATAAAGACCCTTTGTTAGTGACAGCAGAGCTTGGCTTCTGCACACAGGAGCTGCACAAAGAAACTCCACACACCCTGTAGAAAATCAAATGGTAAAATAGGAAGTTAATTGTAACTCTATACAAATGTGTTTGGCTTTGTGAAACAACTTCTGTTAGAAAAGGAGTGCTTTAATACACAGAAAATAACCCACCTTGAGATCTTAAAGATTCATTTACTAAGTTGTAAATCTTAAAAAGAAGAACAACAACAACCACCACCACCACCACCTTAAGGAAGTAGCCAAATTTACATGTGAATTACAACTATAACTATACATAAACATATGTTGTATATGCAAACATATACATATATAAATTATGTTTACGTGTATATGTGCAGATGCAAGAACATAGTCTTAGCTCCCCTGAAGCACACTTCTCTTTAAGAATCACAGAGGGGCTGATCTGTAAGGCTCTCACACGACAGCTTCAGAGATTACTGCTGATGGCAGTCACCCAGCGCCAGTCACAGCCATCTATCCAGGCATTTGATAAAATATTTTCAAATGTATGTCACCCCAAAAAGGGCCTGATCTCATTCATACTATAGGTCATTAAGTACAGTAATTAATTAAGAAACTGATCATCTATTTGCCGGATGTCTGATGAACACCCACTCTGCGTCATGTACTGCGCATGTAATGAGAAATGTCATTATGCATCCATTCTAATTGTTCCCACTTGTTCCAGTAACCTGATGTACAAGCATTTCCATTATGAGGTTATCTGCATTTGTGAAAGGAGCACGGAAGTGTTTGGTGTCCATTTATTTCATCTGGTCAGTGGCAGAGAGAGCAGGGGCTTGTATTGGGGGTTGGGCTGCCCTGGTGCCCCTTTGTCTCAGTGAAGCCCAAGTGCACAGGAGCCAACAGAGAGGAGCAGACCTCCAGCAGCCAGTCTTCCCTAATTCTTGGAAAGCAGCAGTCCCTCCTGTTGTAACATCTCCCTCTCACCTGTTAGACTCTCTGGTCTGCTGTTGGTTTCTTGCCTCCCTCTCTTCCATAGCCATCACCTTCTTGCCAATGCACACATTTCTGTTTTCCTGTGTGGACTGCTCTCTGTTAATCACACTTTAGCTATTTCTGAGTACAATCTATGCCTTAGCATGATGAGAAGAATATGCTGAGGAAGAAGGACAATTATCTTCAGAAGCCAAAAGGCCCCTCAGAGTTACTCTGGGCTTGTCAACACCATATGAGTGGGTAGTCTGCACAGTGGCAAAGACCGCAGACCTAGGAACCTGGCAGTCCCAGATCCAATTTTGGCTCCGCCCTGTAACACTCTGTGTGACTTTGGGCACATTGCTCTATTCTGGAAGATTAGGAAAGTAGAAGAACCTACCTCCTAGGGCTGTGTGGAGGACAAATGAAAGTGCCTGGTGCCCACAGGGACACAACATCCTGTCCAGAAATGCAATGCCTCACCTAACTATTGTGTAACACCAGATGACTCCAAAGTAAGCAATTATGGCACCAAAGTTAATCACAGCCAAGGGGAAAGCTAGTAAAAATGGATCAACTCAGCTAAGACTGGGGCACTTCTAATGAGCTTGGCAACTGAATGAGAAACGGATCAAGCACTTTCCTTTAATGAGCTTAGGGACTTGAGTTCTGAGCTGGTCACTTGCCACTGGAGTTGGGAATCTACAGAAGGAATGAACACAGAGGGCCTGGACACAGAAAATGGGCTGACTGCAGGCAAGGGTTCCCTGCCAGCAGTTCTTTGCTGTCAACCAAAGTGTCTGCTGATTGGGTTCTGGATTTCTTTTCTTATCTGCTTCTGAGGCCAGGGAAAGAGACAGGAAAAGATTAGCTTAGTGCCATGAAGTCTCCAGACGTGGCGTGTGTAGATGGTTCATTGGAGTGAAAGATGAAAATCTAGAACTTTTAGAACTTTGTATTTAGTTGATCATTATTTTTATAACTTTATTCAGATATGAATCAGGTACCATAAATTTCCTCCTTTTAAAGCATACAATTCAGTGTTTTTAAGTATATTCGTGGAATTTTTTCAATTATCACCACTATCCGATTTTAGAACATTTTATCACCCCAAAAAAACCTACTAGCATTTTGCCCTCCCCCACACCCTGCAACTTCTAATCTATGTTCTGTCTCTAAGGATTTTCCTATTCTGCATATTTCTATAAGTAAAAATCATACAATTTGTGGCCTTTGTGTCTGGCTCCTTTCACTTACAGAATTTTTTTATATATTTTATTGATTATGCTATTACAGTTGTCCCATTTTCTCCCCTTTTTTGCCCCTCTGGCCTGCACTCCCCTCCTACCCGCATTCCCCATCCTTAGTTCATGTCAATGGGTCATACATATAAGTTCTTTGGTTTCTACATTTCCTGTACTGTTCTTAACCTCCCTGTCTATTTTCTACCTACCGTTTATGCTTCTTATTTCCTGTACCTTTTTCCCCCTCTCTCCCTTTCACCTTCCCCCTGATAACACTCTATGTGATCTCCATTTCTGTGATTCTGTTCCTATCCTAGTTGTTTGCTATTTATTTTTGGTTTTGATTTTTAGGTTCAGTTGTTGATAGTTGTGAGTTTGTTATCATTTTACTGTTCATAGTTTTGATCTTCTTCTTTTTCTTAGATAAGTCCCTTTAATATTTCATATAATAAGGACTTGGTGATGATGAACTCCTTTCGCTTGATCTTATCTGGGAAGCAGTTTATCTGCCCTTCCATTCTAAATGAAAGCTTTGCTGGATAGCATAATCTTGGATGTAGGTCCTTGCCTTTCATGATTTAGAATACTTCTTTCCAGCCCCTCCTATCCTGTAAGGTTTCTGTTGAGAAATCAGCTGACTGTCTTATGGGCATTCCTTTGTAGGTGTCTCCTTTTCTCTTGCTGCTTTTAAGATTCTCTCCTTATCTTTAATCTTGGGTAATATAATTATGATGTGTTTTGGTGTGTGCTTCCTTGGGTCCAACTTCTTTGGGACTCTCTGAGCTTCCTGGACTTCTTGGAAGTCTATTTCCTTAGCGAGATTGGGGAAATTCTCCTTCATTATTTTTCCAAATAAGTTTTCAATGTCTTGCTCTTCCTCTTCTCCTTCTGGTACCCCCATGATTCAGATGTTGGAATGTTTAAAGTTGTCCTGGAGGCTCCTAAGCATCTCCTCATTTTTTTGAATTCTCGTTTCTTCATTCTGTTTTGGTTGAATGTTTATTTCTTCCTTCTGCTCCAAACCATTGATTTGAGTCCCAGTTTCCTTACCATCACTGTTGGTTTCCTGTGCATTTTCCTTTATTTAAGTTTTCCAAGCCTTCACTTTTTCCTCTATTTTGTGACCGCACTCAACCAATTCTGTGAGCACACCGATTACTAGTGGTTTGAACTATGCATCTGATAGGTTGGCTATCTTTTCATCTCTTAGTTGTATTTTTTTCTGGAGCTTTGATCTGTTCTTTCCTTTGGGTCATTTTTTTTCTTGGTGTGGTTGTTACATTGTAAGCAGTGGAACTTTAGGTATATGCCAGGGCAAACCCACATTGCTGCATTGTGATGCTGTATGTGGAGGTGGTGTCCTGCAAGGGAACAATGCCTCTTGCTCAGCTCTCTGCTGGTTTTCAGTCACTTTCTCCACCACCCAGAAGCAAATTGAGCCCTTCTGGTGCTGATTCCCAGGTTGGTGGTTTTCCATATGTTCTAGGACCTGTGGGTCTCTCCAAAAAACTCTCCTGTGAGGCTGGGTGTTTGTCCCATTGCCACAACCCCCACAGGTTTTTTCAGTCAGATGTTTTGAGGCTTTATTTCCCCATGTTGGAACTCTGGACTGCTCATTCTGTCTCATTCTCCAGCTATTCCTCCCAGTTTATCTGCATGTAAATGTGGGACCATCCACTCCACCCACTGCCACCCACCTGGATCCTCCAGCTGACTCCTTGCTTAGAGTCCTCTCAGCCCCGGCTTATCATCTCCATCCTTCCTACCTTTCTGGATGAATGTTTTATCTTTAACTCCTTGGTTGTTGGACTTCTATACAGTTCAATTTTCTGCAAGTTCTGGTTGTTTCTTATTTTTAAATTTGTTGTTGTCCTTTTTTTTTTGGTTGTGTGAGGAGGCAGTGTATCTATCTATGCTTCCATCTTGGCTGGAAGTCTCCACTTAGCAGAATTTTTTCAAAGTCCATCCATGTCGTAGAATGATGTATCAGTGTTTCATTTAGTTTATGACCTAATAATATTCCATTTTATGGATATACCGCACTTTACGTATATACCACATTTTATGTATCCATATGTATCTATATAGCAGTTGATCCATTCCATTTGGGTCTCCCCCTTTTTGGTTGTTATGAACAACGCTACTGTGAACATTTAAATACATGTTGTTATGCAGACATATGTTTGTATTTCTCTTGGGTACATGCCAAACAGTGGAATTGCTGTTTCAAATGTATTTAACATTTTGAGAAATTTTCAAACTGTTTTCCAAACTGGCTACATGATATTACAGTCCCACCAGAAAAGTATAAGAGCTTCCATTTCTCTACATCCTTGCCAATATCTGTCATTATCTGTCTTCTTTATTTTGGAAGATGTGAAATGGTATGAAATGGTTGGTGTGAAATGGTATCTCCTTGTCATTTTGATTTGCATTTCCCTAATGACTAATGATACTGAGAATCTTTTAATGTGCTTTTGTCCTGTGTATATATTCTTTGGAGAAATATCTATTTAACTTATTAGACTGTTTTGATTTTGGTCTTTCTCTTAGAAATAAGATTTCTTTATATATTTTGGGTGCTAATTCCTTATTGGACAAATGACTTGCAAATGGTGTCCCACCAGTGTGTTGTATTTCACTTTCTTTTTTCAAGTATTTTTTATCAATTATACTACTACACTTTTCTTTATTTCTCTCCCTTTATCACCCCTCTGAGCTGCACCCCCAACCCTCCCACATCCCCCGCCCCTTAGTTCATGTGCATGGGTTGCACATATAAGTTCTTTGAGTCCTCTGTTTCCTATACCATTTTTTATCTCTCCCTGACTATTTTATACCTACTAATTCTGCTTCTTCTTCCCTGTACTTTTCCCCCCATTCCTCCCTTCCCTCTCCATGTGATATCCATTTATCTGATTCTTTCCTGTCCTGGTTTTTGCTTAGTTTTTGTTTTCATTGTTTTTCTATTCTTTTGGGTTCATTTATTGATAGTTGTGAGTTTGTTGTCATTTTACTGTTCATAGTTTTTATCTTTTTCTTAGATAAGTCTCTTTTACATTTCATATAATAAGGGCTTGGTGATGATGAACTCTTTTTACTTGACCTTATCTGGGAAGCACTTTATCTGCCCTTCCATTCTAAATAAAAGCTTTGCTGGATACAGCAATCTTGGATGTAGGTCCTTGCCTTTCATGACTTCAAATATGACTTTTTTCCAGCCCCTTCTTGCCTGCAAGGTTTCTTTTGAGAAATCAGCTGTCTTATGGGCACTCCTTTGTAGGTAACTGTCTCCTTTCCTCTTGCTTCTTTTAGGATTCTCTCTTTACATTTAATCTTGGGTAACCTAATGATGATGTGCCTTGATGTGTTCTTCTTTGGGTCCAACTTCTTTGGGACTCTCTGGGCTTCCTGGATTTCCTGGAAGTCTATTTCCTTCACCAGATTGGGGAAGTTTTCCTTCAGTGTTTGTTCAAATAAGTTTTCGATTTCTTGCTGTTGTTCTTCTCCTTCTGGCACCCCTATAATTCGGATATTGGAACACTTAAGGTTGTCCCAGAGGTTTGTAAGAGTCTCTTCACTTTTCTGAATTCTTGTTTCTTCATTTTGTTTCAGTTGGACATTTATTTTTTCCTTTCGTTCAAATTGTTCCTTTGACTCCTGGTTTCCTTCCTGTCACTGTTGGTTCCCTGAATATTTTGGTTTATTTCACTTTATTTCACTTCATTTGTTTTTTCATTTTTTGACCAAGCTCAATCAGTTCTGGGAGCATTTTGATTACCAGGGCTTTAAGTTCTCCATCAGATAGGTTGGCTGTCTCCTCATCACTCAGTTCTGAGGTTTTGCTCTGTTCATTCATCTGGGCCATATTTCTTTGTCTTGGAGCAGCTGATAGATTATAAGGAGGTGGGGCCTTAGAGGTTATAAGGAGGCGGGGCCTTAGGTATTCCCCTGAGCAGGGCACCCTCTTTGCTGCCCTGCAGTACTGCCTGTGGGGGAAGGCCCAGAGAGGGAACAGTGCAGCTCACCTGCTCATCTCTACGGCACTTTCCAAGGGACTCTAGTGTGAGACTAGGAGTATCTCCCACCTCGGCAACCCCCGCCATAATATGCAGTCAGTTCTGAGTCTCACTTTTCCCCTTTATTAAGCCCCTCCCATGCAGCCCACCAAGCTCAGCAGCCAGCCCTGCTCCCACGAACCACCACCTTGCTGCAGTTTTTCTGAGCTGGCCCACACAGGTTTACCACCTTACTGGTTTGGTTGTTCTGGTTGATTTTTTCTTTAATTCCCTGGTTGTTGGAGTTCCATGCAGTTTGACTTTCTAGTGCTTTTGGTCGCTTATTGATTTTAGATTGGTTATTATCCTCCTTTTGGTTGTGTGAGGAAGTGAAAGGTTTCTACCTATGCCTCCATCTTGGCTGGAACTCTGTATTTCACTTTCTTGATGATGTCTTTTGAAATACAAAAGTTTTCAATTTTGATGAAGCCTGATTTATCTATTTTTTCCTTTGGTAATTTGTTCTTTTGGTGTCACAGCTAAGAAATCTTTGCCTAACCTAGGATCATAACCTATATGACCTTATAACCTAAGGTTGTAAAGACTTACTTTTATGTTTTCTTCTAGAAACCTATGTTTTCTAGCAAGAACCTCCAGGAGAGTAGCCACCTCCCCCCTTATTTAAGGTTTTGCTTTTCATGGTTTCAGTTACTATGGTCAACTGACATTCAAAAATATTAAATGGAAAATTCCAGAAATAAACAATTCAGAAATTTTAAATTGTGCTCCATTCTGAGTAGCATGATGAAATCTCTCACTGTCCTGCTCCAGCCCGCCTGGAACACGAATCATCATCCCTTTTCCTGTGTGCTGGCAACGTATGTGCTCCCCACCCATTAGTCACTTAGTAAGTGTCTCAGTTATCAGATTGGCTGTCACAGTATCACAGTGCTTGTGTCAAGTAACTCTTATTTTATTTAATAATGGCCCCAAAGTGCAAGAATAGTGATGCTGGCAATTTAGATATGCCAAAGAGAAGCTGTAAAATGCATGTAGGTATAAGAAAAAACATAGACTATATAGGGTTGGGTACTCTCTGTGGTTTCATGCATCCACTGGGGGTCTTAGAAACTGTTCCCCTTGGATAAGGAGGACTGCTGTACACTGTTGAATAGAAGAGGTGAGAGCAGACATCCTGATCTGATTCCTAATCTTAGAGTGAAAGTGTTTGGTCTTTCATCACTGAGCATCACATGAGCTGTGGGTGTCTGTAGAGGCTCTTCATCAGATTGAGGAATTTCCCTTCTATTGTTCATTTGTGGAGTGTGTTTCATTATTTTTTAATTTCTATTACTGTGTAAGTTTTACAATTATTTGAATAGAGGGGTTAATATTATCTACAAATTCCTATGCATATATGTAAATGCTCTAAACTACTTTAAACATAATCATATACTATCAAAAAGTTTGAAGGTCACTGGATCAAGCATGGCATCCTCAAGGCCATGACCATGACTAGCCCACACCAGGAAGGTCATCTCACAGTTACATGTCATGCTCCAAACACTGCTGACTTCTTTCCAAATGCCTGAGAGGACACCAAGTGAGCGTGTGGCTGAATCTGCCCTAACTCATCTCTCCTTGCGTAAGAAATCTTTATTTCCATCTTTAGATGAAATAGAATGAGGATAAAAGCCAGCAATGATCTACCTCTCATTTTTATGGAAGCACCCAAATAATAAAATTCCATTCAAAAGAAGAGACCATTGAACATTGAACATGTCACTCCAGTTCAGGAAAACACTCCATTCCCATCTCTACAAACAATTAGGAAAAACAGAAGAAAAAATGTTTGTTCTATAGGACTTGACTAATTCTAACCCTGAATCACAGCCATCCACTCTGGAGCCTTCTCAACAAGTGGCTAGAAATCAAACTAACCAGCCCTTGATGTCACCCTGCTCCCCCCACCCCAGGAACATGTCTGTTCAATCCTGTTTCCAGGAGACAAATCACATACACAGGCTAGTTCATGACACCTGGACTCTAGGGCCCAAGCATGGCTAGATGCTGTTTGCCCCAAGGTGCCATTTATGGACCTTAAAAGGAAGAAACCTGAGTGCCCATCAGTAAATGAATCGATCAAAAAACTACAGGACATCTACACAATGGAATTCTGCTCAACAGAAAGAAAGGAGCTCCTACCCTTTGCAACAGCATGGATGGAACTAGAGAGCATTATGCTAAGCAAAATAAGCCAGGCAATGAAAAACAAATACCATATGATCTCACCATTAACAGGAACCTAATCAACAAAGTGAACAAGCAAGCAAAGCATAGCCAAAGACACTGAAATTAAGAACAGACTGACAGCGATCAGAAGGGAGAGGGGAGGGGATGAAGGGGGAAAAGTGTAAAGGGTTTACAGGAACAACTATAAAGGACATGTGGACAACAACAAGGGGGGATGGAAATGGCGAAGGGAGGCGGGGAGGGCTGGGGTGGTGGGAATGGGTGGAGGGAAAAGGCAGAAAACTGTACTTGAACAACAATTTAAAACATTGTAAAAAGTGTAGGGGGCAAAGGGCAGTATTTTGGAGAGCAATTAAGATACCTAGACAAGCTGTCCACAAGAACTGCCAGCTTCCAAAGTAATGCGGCAGAGCAGCAAAGTTCAGGTGGAAGCTAATGAGGCAGAATCCACGGCTAGAGGGATATGAAAGGTGTGAATTAGAGAGTGGGCAATAGCGAGCCTGGACATGGTCAGCATTAGGATCTTTCTAGAACATCCTGGTGCCAAAGGAGCTGGTAAGGATGCCAGCCAGGCCTGGCCAACCTTTCCTCAGGTAGACAATTGCTTGAACAGTTAAAAATGTCAGGGTATTCTGTTGCCGGTTTGAAAAAAAAAATGTGAACAAATGATACATTTTAATAGATTTAATTATTTAGGTTCATAAGAATCACTGGAACAAATTTAATAGCAGAGGTTTTTCTTATTATTTTATTCACACTTTCATTATTGTTAGTGCCTAGATTTCCATTTAGAAATAAATAGTCTGACAATTTTTACATCTCAACTGGCAGCAGGCACAAAATACGAGACAGCTGCCAAGAAGCTCTCTGTCATGCTGAAATGTAATATTGTAACGTGTTGTTAAATCCTTTATCTACATAGCTGCCACAGGCTGCACGCGTTAGAGTGTGAACTTTGTATTGGCTCAGAGCAACGTGTCTGAACTCAACATGTCGTAAATTAACACAGCAACAAACTTCTGGAACCCCTTTTTTTCTTTTGCCAGCTCTTGATAAGTCAAGTGAAATAAGGGTTTTACACGCCAAAAATCTACAAGGTGATTGTGACACAGACATAACCCAGGGGAAGGTGACAGGAATTTCTCTTCCACTTTACAAACACCCAAGGGAAGTCTGGCCCTGCTCCAGGACACCTGCAAAATATGATGGTAATAGTAATCACATATGGAATATTATTTGAGCAGCTGAACAAAAAGAAACATTCAATTGAAGAATTGAATGGTCCTTGGTTTATTTCAAGCTGGTGTTGGTAGCACAGGACATCTGTTTTATCTAGCACATTCTAACTACCAAAGACTACATACACAAGGATCAGGTATCGACCAATTTCCTAATTCAGCTCTGAGCTCCATGCTAAGCTGCAATCCATATATCCACTTCCTTAAAAAGGCTCCTCCTGTCTT
Organism: Tonatia bakeri; assembly: GCA_004024845.1. Lineage (NCBI taxonomy): Eukaryota > Metazoa > Chordata > Mammalia > Chiroptera > Phyllostomidae > Tonatia > Tonatia bakeri. Next base: position 155,981 of record PVIA01002097.1, on the reverse strand, counting down.
ACTCTCATTTTTTAATTCAACTGTTTGTTTTTATTGATGAGTTTTGAGAGTCCGTTATATCCTCTACATACTAGTTCTTTGTAAAATTTGTTATTTGCAAATATTTTCTCTCGGTTTATACTTTCTCTTCCATCCTCATCAGAGCATTACCCATAAGACAAAAGCTTTCTCAATTTTGATGAAATGTAATTCTTCGACTTGTGATTTTATGGACTGTGCTTTTGGTGTTGAGTTTAAGAATTCTTTGCTTTTTTGCTTTAATGTAGATCCTGAAATTTTCTCCTGTATTTTTTCTAAAAGTTTAAGTCTATGGTATAATTTCAGTTAATTTTTACATAAGGTGTGAGATATACACTGATGGGGCTTGGGTGTTTGTTTTTGTTTTTTTCCAGGAGAGCCAATGGAAGTCCAATTGCTCCAGCCCATTTGTTGAAAGGGCGATTCTTCCTCCATTGAATGCCCTTGTGTCTTTGTTAACACTCAGTTAGGCATACTTGTGTGGGTCTATTTCTGGGCTCTCTGTTCTGTCCCACTGATCTCTACATTGGGCTCCTCACCAATACCACACAATCTGGATTATTGCACTTTCTAGAAAACCCCAATATCGGGTAGAGCGATTCCACCGAGTCTTCGTAAAATGGACGTTTTAGTTATTCTGGACTTGTGCCATTATGTATACATTTCAGAATAAGTTTGTATACTCGTATATCAATGAAAATGTTTGATGGTATTTTGGTAAGAACTGCACTAAACTCTAGATCAATTTCATGAAAATTGACACTTTTTACAGTCTAAGTCTTTCAATCCATAAACACAGTATCTCTCCTCTTCCTGATTTCTTTCATTAGCATTTTCTAATTTTCAACATGTAGGTCTTAACTATACTTTTACAAATTCAAAATACCCTGAAGAAACTGAAATGTGATAAAGACAACGATGACTGTGGTAACTGAAGAGTGTGGAGCCCTCACTAACAGCTAAGCTCTTCCAAGTATATTAAGTGTATTAAGTGTATTTGCATATTAATTCACTGAATAGGCAAAGCAGCTCTGGAAGGGACTTCCTCCTTTGTGGACCTCTAGTACTTTTTGAAGCCCTGATTTACTCTTTAAAACCTTGTCCACTTCCTGATCAAATAAACATTATTTCCTAATTCAGCACCATTGTCACAATGGCAGCAGAGTCTTAATGGTTCCTCCCAGAGCCAGAGGTGGCAAACAAATAAAATGGATGAATTCTGAAATAATGAAAAATTATATTTTTAAGAGGCAAACTTTTTCCTCTAAGTAATTTTTTCCTTAAGTATTTTTTCTTTAAGTAATTTTAATTATTGGGAATCATTAAAAATGCAATGGCCTTTCTTCTTAAAAAAAGAGTCTACCAAGTATATTTTTTCCAGATCTTCATCATTTTGGACTTAGAAGATTATATTCTATTACACTGGAGTGAGTGCTCAACGGAAGTCATGGACTGTTTCACTCTTTCCTATGTTTCCTTCATTAAAGTGTCCCAAATGACTAGATGTTTTGAATTTTCTTGCCTGGTTTTTTAATGCTTCTTTCTCCTTCCTCGGTATTAGGCTAGTAGGCATCACTTTGTCCTTCTCTCATCAGTCCTCAAGTCAGTGAAGCTCCCTAAACTAGAGTAATCATTGGATTGCCTAAAACAAACCCTCATAGTAAGCAGTGAAAAAAAACAGCTCAAATACTCAGTAGTTTGAAGAATTAGAAAAAGTGTAAAGGGACAGAAACAGAACCAAGAGAAAGACATGGAGAGAAAATGAGAACAGAATTTGAGTTCAAACTGAAGTCCACCTGGCTCTAAAACCCAGGCTTTTTCTTCTCTCTTACAGTAAGTTTTTTGAAAAAGATAAAATAGTTTCCAAGACAGACAGTGTCCACCAAAGTTTTTATCAAATGGGTTTGAGTTCTTCCCACCCGCAGAGAGTGAGATTTAGCACCAAACACAGGAAATCAAGTTTATGGGCCATCCTTAATGATCTCCATCTCCCTTGGCCTCTCACCAAGCTTCAGAGACTTTCATTAAACAGATAGCGAGGGATGATGAGACCTGCACTTTACTCTGGTACTGAGCTATTTAGAAACATCACCAGGGTGCCATTTGTGTCTCCTGAGCCCCATGCTTGACTTGCTCCAAGGAGGAGAGAAGATGGTGAGGAAACAAAGCAGGAAGAGGGCAGGGCCCAGCACTGCTTCCAGCTGTCATACCACTGTGAAGAGGACAAGGAGCCCCTCTCATTCCTGCTCTCTCCCCCATCCCCATGTCCACTCCACAGTTAGATGCTGGGTCTGTGAAACAGCCCTAAGCTGCCTCCTCTCATGTTGGAGTGCAGGGGTCTCTGAACCTGTGCTGTTTTCAACCCCGGGTGAAGGCCCTGGCAGCTGGGAAAGTCTCCCGAGAGCAGAGCATGATGTTTTTACTCACACGGAGTGTGTTCACATTGTAGCATCATCCTGTATCTGAGAATGGCAATAGTGCCATAGTCTTTGATCTCAATGGGGCTTTTTCAAGTAGTGAGGGGTGCAGTCTTTGAAATAAGAACACCTCCCCCCAGGCAGGTTCTGGATGGACCCCAACTACAATCCAATGGGAAGGATATGGACCTGCCCCTACAGAGCAGGGAAGGGGAGGCCTACATAATCACGGTCACATGGGACATCTACAGAGAGCCAACTGATGGACCTCAGTTCCAAACTACTCATGTTGGTTATTAACTACAGGAACATCTGATACATAAGTCTGACAGGTGGAGTCTGATGAAACTTGTTGTCTGGGGAAAGGGAATTTTACATTTTTTTGGTGTAATCATGATATATTTAAAAATAAATTATATTCCTACTGAAGAAATATCCCAATGATCCTATGATGTCATTGGTTCCAATCTGAGGCCAGTTCGGTTCTGCTTATACTTACAATACCACACCACACGTCCACACCACCTACCTTCCAAGTGCCTAAAAACCAGGACACAGCCTTCTGTGTTCTGTGTTTTCCCTAGGGAACTGTTGTATCATGTGTCTTATTGTGTAGTTCACCACATCATCTTCTCCCATTATGGAAAACGAATGAGTTTTTAGGACCCAGCAGCCTGTCAGCAAATTCCATCTTATCAGAAAGAATAACAGTTGTCAAACTACTTTAGGAACCACCAAAGTGGTCCAAAGGGACCAAATAACTCATTGTGAAAATGCCCTCTTCACAGGAAGAGGTTACACTCTATATGTGACAACCTCTGTTTTCATTAAGAAGGCCCCTGTGATGGGAAGGTCAGCCCCTGCCTGGACTCATCATAAGGCCGATTCACCCAAAATCAACACAGCACCTATATTGCGTCACTGCAGCGATGCTGGTCACCAGGCCTTCAGTCTGCCTGATTTATTTATTTAGATAATCACTGCTTGTCTCTTTTAAAATTCAAATACTTTTGGGAGCCTCACTTTGTTGTGTCAACATTTATTGAGACCTGCTGTGTTCTCCAAAGCATGTTGCTCAAAGCCGACTTGGCCACGGGGAAACACTGGTAGCACCTCATGCCAGGGATGGGTGACTTAACTTCCACATAGTTCTCCATTCTACCACGGGGGATGGGGAAGCTGGGGACTATTGAGTCTGAGCTGGTGAGACCAGACATGCAGGTGCTGAATGGGTGGGGAGGGAGCAGCCGAGGCAGAGCCAGCCTGAGCCCCAAGCCACCAAGGTGGGGATGCCGTGTGGTTTAGAGATGCCCACACGCCCATACAGTGAGTCTACTCTGAGAGTCCACCCAAACAAAGTAATTCTTATTGGTAAGGAAAAAGAAAAGATGATTACTGCTTAACCGACCAGGAATTCAACCCCATCATCTGAGTAGACTTTATTGATTCCCAGAGAGACAATGACATCCCAGGAAGTACATACAAGGAGCTACAGACAAGGGCTGCGAGGGAGCGCAGGGCACCTTGACACCAAGGCAAAGTGAGAAATGTGAGTTTTGAGATTCCCAGAGCTCTATAATGGGAAAAATAGCAGTTACCCATTCCCATTGAGATTTGACTGTTTTTTCAAGTTCAGATATGAAAGGAATTTATGCAGTGAGTTCTTATCAAAAATGTCATATCATAAGTGTTTTCTTTGAGATCTTGCTAATCTGTCATCATTGGCTTCATGCATCTTTTGTTTTGCTTTTCATCTTGATTGTGATGGAGGGTTTTTGATGCAGAGAAATTTTTAATTTCTAAGTAGTCAATCTGCTGAATTTATGATTAATTCTTTTGCTCTTACACTGAAATATCTTCTCCACCCCCAGGAAGTTTAGTAAAGATTCCCTTTGTTTTCTTCTGCTGTTTTTATGTTTTAGTCCACCCACCAATAATATACTTTGAGGTATGATCCAAAGGCAAGATTATATTTACCAGTCACCCTAGAAACCTTCACAGAATAGCGATTTCCTTCCTGTGCCTTGATGTCCCTCCTTTCTCATGACATATATTTCATTTTTATATGTCTCAAAAACTACCAGGACAATGGTCCTGTCTTACAGGTCTGTGCTCATTCTTGTCCTTGTCCCACGTTGTTTTAGTAGCTGTTACTTTATGGAGTGTGTCATTATCTGGGTGCGTTAGATGTCCCTCTTCATTCTTAGGTTCTGGGATATTTTTTAAATATTTTTCAGCCAGTACTTTGGAAGAAGCCATAAGGCAGACTTCAGAAAATAAGGTCACTTGCCACATTTATAAGCCATTGGTCCTGTTCATTCTGAATAATTTCCTACTGATATAGATGAGTGTTGGAGACTGGGTTTTGGAGGAGAGTCAGGACATGATGGAGGAGAGTCTTTTCCAGTGGTCGGGGGGACAGATCACTCTCTTTTGTGGACACTGATACAGTAAAGAGATATCCCACACTCACTTTTACTCTTTCTGACAAGGATGAATTACATTGGACCACACTCTAGAATTTACAAAGGCTCCCCCAAATGTGGTCTCATGTAGTCTCTGTATCAATGCTGAGTTGAGCCAGCACTTGTTATCCTGTCCAACAGAGGAGTCACTGAGGCTCAAAGGGCCCCTTGGACAGTTGAGTCCACCAGGGCAGGTGGCACTTCCTCATTTGCCCACGACATCCCACTGGCTAGAGAGGGGCAGACACCCATCTGGCACTATGATGCTGTGCTGAGCAGCTAAATGAATACACAAATAGCTGAATAACAGACAAAGGAGTCAAAGCCACTCCTTAGAACAGTCCAAACCCAGGAGGCCATCTGGTGCTTCTTGTCTCCAGTGAAGGATTTGTCTTGCCCTGTCACCTGCAGCCTGAACACTGTTACCTTCTTCCTCTTCTGGGTAGCTACCAGATGCTGCAGGGAGCAGTCAGTATGAGAACTAACGGGAACTTCCAGGATGTTTCAGGCTGCATGAAGGTGCACAGGTGAACCACGGTGCCGTTCACCCGCCTCAGCTGTGCGTGCTTCTCCGGAAGGCTCTGCCATCTGTGACCACACACCTTCCCTGTGGGTGGGCTCTGTTTCTGTTCGGTATATTCCTGTGAAACATTATAAGCACTGGGAGGTAATGGGCATTTACTTTGACAAAATTATAGCACACTCTTCACCATCTTCAGTGGCCCAGCCAGGCAAAGTGTAGATATCAGAATAGTAAACATCTCAAACCCACGTGGATGAAGGGAGGCCCTCCCTCAGTGTTAATGTTTACATTAATCACAGTCAGCAGGAACCCCCACACTCACACTGGGTGGAGTGAGGGGACCCCTTACCAAGATAGGGCTGGGGAAGTGACAGAGAGGACGTCTGCAGGGGAGGGGCAGACTGGGAGTGCAGAGAGGGCAGCTGCAGGCCCTGGGATGCCGTTCACCCACAGAGGCACACTGAGCTCTCCCCCAGGGACCCAGCTCTGTCCCAGCCCCCACTGCTGGTGGCAAGATGCAGGCCTGGGAGCACTTGGTGTGCTGTTGGGACCCCAGGAGACATGGGAGGGGCAGATGGAAGCAGCCAGAAACACTTTGGGACTCAAAATACCTCCAGGGCACCTCAAGCCCCTGCACCAAATACAAACCCAAAGATGGGGCCCAAGAAAGGGGTGTCTTCAGAAAGATGAACTTATCTATCCAAAAAGTCTTCCAGAGCATTAAACCCAAGTTGCATTTATTCAGAACTTTAAAAATTATCCTACCCTGAAATAATAAAATTATGTGAAATCCCTATTGCCCTGAAACACTCTAGGCCATGTGATCACTTACGGAGACACAGACTCTCCTGCTGCAGATGATGTGAGGCTCCGAGATCACACTCAGGACTGTGTGAATGCCGGAGTGCCACTGAGTGATTAAGTCTTAGGGCTTAGAAGATGTGTATGATCATTGTTTTTAAATCTGCCTGCCTCTATTGTCATTTTTTTCTAATAAAACAGCGAAGTAAGATGCAAGTGCAAGTGAAAAAAATACAAAACACAAAATAAGCTGAAATTAAAAGTATAGCAGAGACAGGCAGTCAGCAAAACATGCTGGGAGGAAGAGCCTGTTCCACAGACTTTCTAAAAATGGAATTACTTTATTTTACCACGGCAATGCACACAAAAATGACTTTCCTTGCAGCCCGAGCAGTGTCAGCGCAGGAGCAAATGGACCAGATCTTAGACGGGGGGTTTAACTGGGAGAAAAATGGCAAGGCTGAATTCTGCACACACACAGGCACATGTGTACACACACACATGGCTGTGCCAACACCTGCAGCCTGTACTTCAGGCCAGGGAGCTGCATTGGCAGCAAAAAGATGGGAAATTGATCATCTTAGTATTTGTTTTCAGGGCTAAATGCAATGACAATCTAGTTGAGTTTTAGCCAGATGGTGTTTTCATTCATGCAAATGCAGGCTTTCAGGCGCCATCACGTTCTTTAGGCCCCAGCCAGTGTGCACCAGGGAGGGGAACCAGAAAATCCTGCTGCAGTGTTCATCTGAGGTTCATCAGGCTTTCACAGTTTGTTGTTTAATAAAATCAGCCCCTTGCTTCTTGAAGACAAAGTGTTTGGAAGTACTGCCATTTTTGAAACCATCCTGTTCAGGGCATGGTGGGGATTGTTTCAGACCTGACCGCACACGAGAGCACAGCCCGGGGTGTGTGCACCAGGCCCCACCACTGTCCTGCGTGTCTGACCTGCTCAGTCACTCGTGGCACAGCAGTCCCATGAGGTAAGTATGGTCATGACCCATTTTAGGGATGAGGAAACTGAGGGCTGTAACTGGTGCTAGGTCCCATGGCCCACTGGCAGGGGCAGGACTCGGACCGCACTGTGCACCCACCTATAAGGGATGCAGGAATTAACTCGCTAGAGGAAATGGATTTACTTTAGAAATAAAATGATGAGTGGGAGCATCTTCACTTTTCAATCTGAGCGAGAATGAAATTAAGAACTGTACAGTTCATACCCAGTTTTAAAAAAATTAAACTTTTAACATTAATTGCTCCTGAACATTTGTGAGTGCCCAGAAATCCTGACATAAAAGCTTTAATTTCTATGCAAAGCAGATAGGATGATTGAGTTATAATTAAAATGGTAATTATACCCTTAATGCTCCATATTTGACTTTTCAAAAAAAATGTTATGCTCCAAGAAAAGCTATTTAAAGATCAGAGGAGTATGTTTGAAAATGAATGTATTCAAGACATTTTAAATCTTTTAAAATCCAGTTATTGATTTTTACATGCTTTCAAGTGCAGTCTAAAACATTTTCTTCATTTATTTTGGTCGATGGAAATAATAAAAAATCATTGGGACGTGAAAAGCTTAAAGGAAGGCAATATTCTGAGGTTGATATTTAATGTGATAAATATTTGAGATGTGGGGGGTGCAGGGGAGCCTGAGCTCGGGCGGCTCCAAGCCCCACGGTGGCGGGCGGGGAGGAGCCCATCGGCAGGAAGCCAGCCTCTTTTCTGACTTCCAAGGTGTCACTCTGGGCTTGAAGGCTGCAAATATGACATTTCCTTTGATCCTTCATCGACTGTTTAGAATTAAAAAAGAACACCTAAAGCTATAAATCAAATGTCAGGGGTGGAAGTCTAGTGGAACCATGTCAATATTTCATGATGTATGGCAGGCTGGGAGCCTTGGACACGCCAGCGCGCCAACAGTGGTTCTTGGGGTGCTTTGCACTCGCTCAGCCGTGCCTCTCGCCCTGAGCAGCAATCAATGAACTTAGAAACTGTGGAAACCTGTGCATGGGCCGGGACTGTGGCACTGAAGGCCCTGTGGACCTGCTGCTGGCCAGCTCAGCTCATGCACAGACCCCACTGCTCCAAGCTCCCTAGGCTCCAGACCTCCCTGCTGGAGGGTCCAAGTGCCATTGCTATGGAATGGAGGGTCTCCCCTTCCCAGACCCCCCAAGGAGCAGAGAGGAAAGGAGAGGGACTCTGGTATTTCCACGTGGTATAAGCTCTCAGGAGGGTAATTTTGACAGGTGGGGAGAAGGGTATCGGTTTCTAAAGGACTAACAAGGGACCCCAAGTCACCAACTCTCCGAGTTTGCCCCTCACCACACTCATGGAGCCTCACATATGGTCTTTCCATCCTTCAACACAAGCTAATGCTAGAAATTGCGCCACAGAATGTGACAAATGACTGGGATCCAGACACAGTGGATTTCAGACATAGTACCAGTTAGTCGGGCACGGGCATTGCCTGTTGGTGGGGAGCTATGTTCCAGGCAGTGTCCACAGTCACAAGCATTTGGAGTATCTACAAACTCCGCAAGAAAGTCCAATGACTGGCACATTTTTGTGAAGGCTTTTCAGAACAGAGCGAAGTTGGGCTACAGCTAAAGGTCCTGAAATGGAGCTGCCAGCAGCCTCTGCTCCTTAAGGCTCTTGCACTTGCTGCCTTCTTGGGATGAGGGCAAGCCCTGCTGTCTGCTCAGCTCACTGTTTGTCTCCTGTTTCATTCTTTCTCCTTTTTTCCTGTTGACTAAAACTAAGGAGGCCCCTGTTGCTGGAAATGTTGGTAGCTTTGCTGTTCAGCAGGGACCCTCGTCACCACCGGTGACACACACATGACGGCGTCTTGTCTTAGAGTACAGCGATGCTTTGTGTGATGAGCATTTGTAATCCTGCTCCAGTGGTTGGCAACAGGAGCCCCAGAGGGCCAGCAAATGTTCTGAACCCCACACACAAATCAAAGCCAGGCAAAAACAGACTGCGGTCTCCTCTCCAATGAAAAACTCAGAGAAAGGTTGTCCTTGTGGTCCCATGGGTGTGCATGAGTCAGATCTTATGCTTTATCTAGGAGCCATGCACTGTACATGCATGAGGTACGTTCTACCTCAGTACAGGAAAACAGGAGAGTTGGGATGGAGCCTGAAGGGTGGTCAGAGCCACGTGGTGCTATGGCCACGTGGCTCTGGCCAGTCACCCACCCTCTCCGATTCCTCCTCTGCAAATGGGAAAGTAGCAGTGCCAGTCTGGCCGCAATTAACTAAGAGGTTGTGTGTAAAGTGCCCACATAAAATTAACCTTAGTGCTTTTCACAATACAACAATGGTGGGTTTTCAGCTCAGCTTTGAAATATGATCAGATTCAAGCAAATAGTTGACAAGAACTTCCCAAGCCTATGAAAAGAACTAGACCCTCAAGTCCAAGAAGCAAAGAGAATACCTAATTACCTCAATTCAAAAAGTCCTCCTCTAAGGCACATTATATTAAAACTGTCAAAATTTATGACAATTAATGGAAGAATCTCAAGGCAGCTAGGGAAAAGGAAAAAGTACCCTATAACAGAAGGCCCATTAGGTTACCATCAGACTCCTCAGCAGAAACTCCACAAGCCAGATGAGAATGGAACCAAATATTCAAATTACTGAAAGAGAGAAATGACCTGCCAAGAGTAATATAGGGTCCAGTGCAAATAACGCCCCTTTTTATTATAAAATCTTTCATTAAAAAATCATAAGTGTGTAATTCTGTAACATAACAATATCACACTCAAGCACACATATGAGATTTTAGGTGAAATGTTCAAATTAAAACTATAAATTATTACACCCACATCATTACCCTGCCAACTACAGTCATGCAGGTGTTACTTCTGTTGGACGCTGTATATCCAGCAAAGTTATCTTTTAGATATGAAGCAGAAATAAAGACTTTTCCAGACATACAGAAGCTGAGGGAATTTATCACCAGAAGACTTTCATTTTAGGAAACACTTAAAGAGGTTATTTTGCCTGAAACAAAGAAGAGAGGGCACAAACAGGGATAATTTGTGACCAAAAGAAAAACCCACAAGTGGGGAGGAGGTAAAGTTCTGAATTTGCAAAGGGGGATGGGGATCAGATGCATTCAAAAAAAAAAGACTATTATATATACGAAACTTTCTTTTTCATAAACCTATTGGTGACCACATACATACACATGCACATCAAAAAAAAAAAAAAACTAAAACGCATAACTTTAAAAAAAGAGGGAAAAGTATGGAATACCACCAAACAGAAACACAAAGGAAAAGAGCCACTGGAGACACAGAGCTACCAGAAAACAGAGGATAAAACAGCTGTCAGAAAATCCCATACATCAATAATCACCCTAAATGTAAATGGACTGAACTCACCAATAAAGAGGCACAGAGTAGCAGACTGAATCTAAAAACAAAATCCAATGACACCCTGCCTTCAGGAGACACATCTAAGCTGCAAAGACAAAGTTAGACTCAAAGTGGAAAATGATTCTCCATGCAAATAGCATCCACAGAAGAGAGGTATAGCCATACTTACATCTGACAAAAAAGACTTCAAGATAACAAAGGTAGAAAGAGACAAAGGTGGACGTTTTATAATGTTAAAAGGGACACTACATCAAGAAGACATAACTCCTCTTAATATACATGCACCCCATCAGGGAGCACTGAAATATGTAAAGCAACTACTGACAGAACTAAAGGGAAAAACTGACAAAATCATGATCACAGAACAGGACCTGAAATCTGATCAAGATTGAAACAGAAATGTGAAGAAGTTAAGAGAAATTGCACAGCACAACCTAGACCTGCAGTGACCTCCCTGAGTGACCCTGGGCCTCCGATGAGAGAACTCGTGCCTCACCCGGGGCCTGGGGTCTTGGTTCCTGAGGAAGTCACTGCCTTTGTCTGCAGCAAGTGCAGAAGCAAAAATGTAGATCCCACATCTCTGTGGAAGGGCTTCACCCCTACATTCTGGAGCTCGGCCTGAGCTGCCTGCACAGCACTCTGGGGACAGCCAGGTCAGGGACAGAGAGTGCAGATTCACAGGCCAGTGAAATGCAGCTGCCCAGGATCCAGGAGCAGGCAAATGGGAAAGCTATTTTTCTGTTTCATTTCACCTCCAAGTTGAATTATTGATTTTAATACTTTATTTTCACATCCGTGTGTTTGAGCAACAGACGTTCCTCAGGTAGTGCCTCCGAAGGAGAAGTGAGATTCTGGTAATTAAGGATTCCACCCGGGGTCTCCGGCAGCGGGGATTAAGCTGCTCACTGGAGTGAGCACAGAGACTCTTGGGAGATTAGGATGCTTCTTCCCATTTCTTAAATTACACTTCAGTTCTCAGGAAGGCTTAAGACTCGGCCCATTGGTTCCAGAAAGAAGTTCATTTAACTACGCCTCCATCATTTCAGCATAGGGATGGTGGCTCTGGTGGTGAGAAAGCCAGCCCCTACAAGGCCCCCCAACAGGGGGACGAGTCGAAGGGGATGCGGGACAGGGCTGGTGGGAGGAGGAAACCAGTCCTGGCTTCTTTTCTCACAACTACTGATCTGGCTGTGGTAGGTCATCTATAAGTGGGTAGGACAGGCCTTCCTGAGGGGTTCTTTTCCACTTCCTCCATAATCAGGGAAAGGCTCCAGATGGTCCCTACAGAAGAGCATCTGCCCCAGGCTGAAAGGACATTGGTGCTTTTGACTCAGTCATTTTCATAGAACATCTGCCTGCTGACCCACCACCATCAGAATCCATCTGGAATGTGTCCAAGTCAATCCCACACCTGCTCAAAGGATGTGGATTAGCCTGACTCCCGCATGCATGGGCATCATAGAGGCACACTCCATTTCCTGCTCAGACCTGAGTCCCAGTGGCCCATAGGCTCGCAGGCCATCAGCCAGAGCAAAGCTCTGTGGTACCTCTATCCTTTTCATCGGAGCCTTGTGTGCTAGACCACGTGGCGAGCACTGGCAGCAAACTCGCTCCCCGTGGTGCTGCAAGTGCATCACTAGTCCTTCACATCTGTACTCAGCTCAACCAGTGTCACAATGCAGGTGTAGGCGCTCACAGATGTGAGGTCCTCTTTACGAATGGAAACTCGGGCAGGGTTTTGTTTTTGTTTTTTTTCATTTTCTAAAAGATCTCCCTTAGGGTTTGCTGACCTGTTTCTCAGGGAGCAGCAAGGATGTGGTCCATGGGACATCCATCTCCACAGTGTGGCTGTGACCAAGACAAGACACCTCAGAGACGCCATGAGAGTGTCAGCTCTAGGGGGGACCAATGCCATGTGTCTACCCCCAAAGCCAAGTCAAAGAGGACAACAAAAGCAAATGCAATGCCATCAGCAACAGTACAGATGTCAGCAGGGGCACTTGGACATTTGCAACTGGGTGAACTGGGCGGGCCCCCACCCCAGACCCATGTCCACCAGTCCACATCCATCAGTCCACATGCTCTCCACACTCACAAGCATCAATGCCTCCTCTCTTTATAGAGTAAGATGTAGATAGTGACAGCATTCGCTCCAGATCACACAACTACAAAGGCAAAGCTCACGTTCACGCTCAGATCTTCTGATAAGCCAGAATCACTCTCTTTCTGCAGCCTTACGACCACCTCATAATCAGACCATTTGGTTGTCTTACTTTTCCATTATGAAATCTGCATCATTGATGGGCCCCCTTGACATCACTTGAGTAACTGAAATCCACATTTACTCCAAAGCTCTCATTTTAGCTTTTAGGTTGAACTATGTGCAATTGCCATTCTTATAAGTCAAAATATGGTCAATTTCAGAGGTTCAACTTAATGCTAAGGTCTCATTAATTGCAGAACTGCAACTTTAACTTCGATTTTTTAAACCCAAGTGACTAAAGGATTTGCTGACTCAAGGACTGAGAACTAGGATAAAACAGAAGATGAAGGTAGTGAAGGGAACACACTGAGTTCAGATGACAGGGAAAACAGGAGGGTAGAAGTGAAACAGGGACCCAGAGGACAGAAGCTGACACGAGAAATCTCAGGCAGAAGATGCCTCTAAAATCAGACCAGAGGGAACACACAGTATGTCTGCAGAGGTTAGAAACCAAAGGAAGACTAAGAAGCATCCTGCTTCACCACAGGGAGTGCAAAAAACATAGATAGTGCCCTGAAAGGGAGCAGATTCCACCTCCCACAGGTCCACCTTCACCGCCAGGTCACAATCCAGGATGGCGTCTGGAACATGGCCACCCAGAGGCCATGCCACATCCCCTACTGTGAATGCACGTGCTTAGGGAGAAAGTGCAAAAGGGTAACTTTACTGAAGTCTCTGTTGTTGGAATGGCAATCCTGGTATATTTCACAACTCCTCAGATATTAAATCTAAGCCAGAAACAAGCAACAAAAAAAGTATAACTACTAATTGCAGCTAATTGTGCCACGGAACCCACTATGACCATCCACGAGAGCCTTACAGACAAGACCTGTCAGCTGAACGTGTCCTATGTTTGGCAAGGGCCCTGCAGCATGTACCCTGTCTGTAGTGACCAAACCATAACCTGGGCAGAGGTCGGTGGTCCATGAGCAAAAATGAAACTGAATCATGAAGGGTCCGTTTGGGATCCACCTCACAATGTTTTGGCAATAGCACCGTTTTTTCGTAATCAAGTTCATTGCTCAATACCCTCAAAGTGACAGTCGACATTCATCAATCACTTCTGAGTACAGAGTTCTGAACTTTCTGGAGGTGACCTCAAAACCATCCCAAACCATCATTTCTTCAAGTGCTAATTCCTGCAGTCCACTAAAATACCATACGGTTTACTATGTGGGGTAGAGTTTAGTCTAAACATCCAGTAGTATGAGAATCAAGTGTGCAGAAGAATTATTGCCTATTTTTTTCCCATAGGAAATCAAAGTCATGGTCTGATAAAATTTGATCCTTGCCAAAATCAGCTTATAAGAAACTACATCTATTTTTCCTAGAAAATCACTTGTATAACTCTTTTGCAGCTGAGAAAATAAAATGCAGAGGGGAATATTCATTCCATGCTCTCTATCCATCCTGTTATTTCATAAGATAAAAATAAAAAGAGGTGATCTGTGGTTAGAGAGTTGCCCAACCTGCTAATCACCCACAAAAGTAAATTGTGTGGTCGAAACTTAGTTACCTTGAAATGCAAATGAAAACAATCAATGCCACCAGGCACCTGCAAGAACAGCCATCACCCAGGACACTGACAGCACCAAACGCTGACGAGAGCATGGAGCAACGGGAACTCTCCCTCATTGCTGGCAGGAATGCAAAATGATGCAGCCACTTTGGAAGGCAGTTGACATTTTCTTACAAAACCAAACATACTCATCATATAATCCAGCAATTTCATTCCTTATTATTTACCCAAAGGAGTTGAAAACTATGTTTACACAAAAACTGCATATTGATGTTAACGGCAGTTTCATTCATAATTTCCAAAACCTGGAAGCAACCAAGATGTCTTTCAATAAGTAAACAGATAAATAAACTGAGGTCCATCCAGACAATGAAACATTATTCAACTAAAAAGAAATGACCAAACCATAAAAAGATGCAGAGGAACCTTAAACGCATGTTACTAAGTGAAAGAACCCAATCAGAAAAGGCTACATACTGTGTGACTTCAGCTCTCTGTGTGACTTCAGCTCTCTGACATTGTGGAAAAGGCAAAACGATGGAGACAGCAGAAGATCAGGGGTGGTCAGGGGCGAGGTGGACGATGAGCAGGTGGAGCACAGAGGGCTCAGGGCAGTGAAAGTACTCCGGCTGGCACTATGACCGTGGATTCGGGATGTTATACGCTTTTCCAAACCTAATGCCCACTCTGCACTCTGGGTGATGATGACCTGTCAGTGTAGGTTCACTGATTATAACAAATGTGCCATCTGAGGGGATGTTGGTAGTGGGAGGGGCTGTACATGTGGGGGGATGGGAAATCTCTGCACCTGCTGCTCAGTTTGGCTTAAACCTAAAACTTCTCTGAAAATTAAAGTCCATTAATGTCCATTAAAAAATTAGTTACCTGACAGGGTTATACTAGAGCTGTCTGGACAGAATTTAGTGACAGGAAATAAACCACAAGGAATTGTATAATGATTCTCCAGAGTTGCCTCATAGCCATTCTAGATTCTAATTAGTCACCAAGGTATTTAATCAGCCAAAGTAACAAACCTGAGGGAGGGAGGGAAGAAGGGAGGGAGACATTAAGAAAAGAAAGATCTACCTGGGTCTGTGTGAGGCCAATTCTCTTGATGATTTTATGTTAGACATCGGTATTCTATATTCTAGTGGTCTTTGTTTTCGTAACATGTATGAGTGCTTCTCTTTACCAACAGTACACACTGAAACCCAACTGTTCAACTATAAGCCCATTTAGAAAGCTACATCGCCCTCTGTTGGTAGGAGCCAGGCTAACAACCTGTACTTGGTCACTAAATTTTGTTCCTTTCTGTGAACATTCAAGTTAAGTAGCTCATGTATTCAATTTTTAATGCAATTAAATAAATAGCTCCATGCTTTTATCTTGTACCTTTAAGTTCAGTGCACAGAGTTTGTAAGTCCAACATCCTGGTGAATTGCTGGGTGATGACATTGTAATCAGGCGGGAAGGAAGGCAGGAGGAAGAGTCTGTGGTCCCAACTTACCCAGTGCGGGCTTTCCACCAAGTACTGCCATGTCCTGGGACTGTGGCCTTGGCTATCAGTGGGACCGACACCCTGGCCTGGGGATGGAGTGGCCACGGGACTTGGAAGGATGTCATTTCCACAAACCCGGATTTCATGAGCAGAGACCCCTGACTGAGGAGAAGACTTCACGTGAGCATGTTGCTTTGCCCTACACTCAACCTCTCCACCTGTACTTGTCTCTGACATCATGTCTACACAGAGGTGGAGAAGCAGGTATATTACATAGGGTTTGTGAGTGAGAAAAAAAGGGTAGAATGCTGTCTAAAGCCACCAAGACTGTACATGACTGAGCGGACTCCATTCGGTTGTTTTTGTTTTAAACCCAAATTCCTTTTCAGCAAATATTTATTAAGGCACAAGGAATGTAAAAATGAAGGCAACACAATTACTGCCCTCAGGGAGACACCTAAAATAGTATTTTGAATAAGTATTCAGTAAACATTTATTGAATGAATGAACAAACTACACTGTAACGTGAAGAAGGCTAATTTTTAAATATCTTAGGAGCTACAGCTGAAGGGAATTAATTTGTGAAAGAGGTGGCATCTGTCTGAGCTGAGTCTTCAGGGAGGTGACAGCTGAGTCCTGGGAGGAGGAGAGGGAAGGCCCAGGGAGAGGCAGGCCTAAGGCACCAAGTGGCAAAGGCAGGGCATGGACACAATTTGACTGAAGATATGCCTGTGAGGGGCCAGAGGCCCTGCAGGGATAGGCAGGGGAAGGACCACCTGCTCGATCAAGATGGACCGGGGCAGAGGAAGCAAAAATAAAGTGCTAGCATCCTGTGGTCACACCCAGAGCCTTTCAGCCTGTGGGGATGATTCCCTTCCCCCTTTTACACACCAACTCTCACACATCTGTCAGGGTTTTTCTTCATGTCACTTAGTCTGGGGGTCCCTTCTTGATCCCCCGTAAGACCAGGTCCCCCCTACATGGCCTCCCAGCAGCGTGTGCCTTTTCTTCTTAACTCTGAGCTCACTGGCAAGTACTATCCTCCAGCTTCCCGGGCTTTGCTCCCTGAAGAGGGTCTGTGCCCATCATCCATCATGCTACAGTGTTGACAGGAAAGGCCACATCGAGGTCAGCAGGGAGATGCGCATGCACGAGGGCCAAAGGTCTGAGGCCAGTGTTGTGTTCTCTGTCCATGGTCCTCCTTCTTCCAAGGTTGGGAGAGCTGACTGCTCTGTGGCAGGTTGGTGATGTCTCTCCAGGCTCCCTCACATGGACTTTGCACAGGAGCGCTACCTGGGCGGTGCTTTACAAGTCTGCAGGCCTGGGGCACAAGACTCCCTGGGATGAGACGGGGGCTTGGTTACATGTTGAAGGGAGGTCACTCAGTGTTCTGATGAGGGGTCTCTGGGTCAGAGAGAGCATGAAAGGATCACACAGAGAGTGTGAAAGGAGAGCAGCAGCGTGGAACCTGTCTTATCAATCGGTAAAGCTGCTGGTAAGGATTCATGGGGTATACAAACTGGTAACCTCTAAATGGCTAAAAATCTTCTTGTTTGGGGCTATTTTTAAATTATTAAATATGTAAAAATTTGAGTTTGGTGTTGGCAGACTTTTGATCTAATGAGTCTCAACCTGCTATGAAAAAACAACCCACTCAGGAGCCACAATTCTCAAAGAAGGCTACATTCTAAGGTTCCTGATGGACATAAATGTGGGGGACATGATTCATCCCAGGACAGTCTGTTTAGATCATAGTTTGAATGGGAGGGAAAGAGAGACAATCACCAAAGATACACGAACGTACGAAAACAGTGGGGAGACTGAAGTTAGAGAAGGCAAACGTTTACTGGGACAGGGAGAGTGTGTTTTTTTCTGATGAGAAAGGAGAAGGGATAAGGGAAGAGGAAGCTCTCGTGTAAAGATGAGGGGGTTGAAACGAATGCATCAGGAAAGTGCTTCTCAATGAAGGAGGCAGTGAGGTTGCTGTGGAGAATGGGGAGAGCCCTTGGGCCGGGAAGATCAGGAGGAAAGGCAACAGCCTGGGTCAGGTGTTCTGGGAAAGCCCCCGGTCATCACATCAGAAGTAAGTCACAATCAGAAAAGCTTGTCCAATGCCATCATTTCACTTTAGAGGTAACAAAACTGAGGCCCAAAGACCCTGACTGACTTGCAAAGTCAGGCCCAAAGGATGGTAAACTGATTCTCCATCAACACCAGGGCCCCGTCAAGGGGTGAGGTCCTGGGTGAGAAAGGGGCTGATGACTTCTCCAGTTCTGCTTTCAGCTTGCAGTGGTGGCTGGGCTGCCTCCTCTCCGGCATGCGATGGTGCGCAAGCGGTTTCACAATTGTTAGTTACTGAGACTGGAAGATGCTAGTAGTAGAAAAGCCCAGACACACTTTGACAGCTATTTTGACCACCCTCCCACTTGCTCTTTTATCTCTGCCTCCTTCCCTTTTGCCTACCCAACACTCACGACCTCAGCTCTGACCTCTATGTTCCCCAGGACATCATAAGAAGCCTTCCATCCCCAGATCTGTCACTCTGTCCATCCTCCCTATTAGGGGTCTCAACCCAGGGCTGGTGGAAAGGCATCAGACATACCAAGCCTTATGGAAATCTCAATAGCCAACACTCTTCTAAATCCTTTTTCCTGATAATGGTGTGGCGAGAAGGCTAAAATTAGTGAATACCTGCTACAAAACAGAGCCCGCCACAGACGTTAGAAATACTCAGTGCAGCCTTTCTGCAGCCTTTACATCATTCCGCACTCTGTACTAACAGCCTGTTAAGAGATCAGATTACAAGGCAGCAAGTTTTTGCTTCCTCCTCACTCCTTCATGGAAGAAATATTGTGGTTAGTTTTATACATGCATTTTGTCAAGACCAATGGGATTTAGGGGATCTGATAAGCAGAGATCTGAAATCCACCTGCCCAGTTGGACTGGACTCTGGCACATCTGTGATCACCATGATGAGAACGGCTCACACAGGAGAATAAGGCCCGTAAACAGAGCAGATACAAACCACACAGAAGCCACACCCACAGAGCCCAGCCCAGATCAGTGTTCCCCAGCCAAACTGCAGGCACCTGAGTCACTAGTAAGTGCTTATTGATTAAGCTATTGAGTTTGGGTGGTTTGTTACACAGAAAGCAGTGACTGATATGTGCCCCATATAAAGCCATTTTTGCTACTGAAGTCTGTGAATTAACAGTGTTTTAAAGAAACTGTAGTTGTCCCATATTAACTGATATTAGAGGCCATTTCTCTTACAAATACTTTGAAATAAGTACTTTGAAATAGCAAATAAAATAAAACCATTTATTATTATTCCATATTTTAGAATTAGATAACTATAAAAACCAAAAATTCTTTTTTAGATTTTATTTATTTATTTTTAGCTAGAGGGGAAGGGAGGGAGAAAGAGAGGGAGAGAAACTTCAATGTGTGGTTGCCTCTCACAGGTCACATACTGAGGGCCTGGCTCAAAACCCAGGCATGTGCCCTGACTGGGATCCAAACCAGCGATAGTTTGGTTCACAGGCCAGCACTCAGGCCACTGAGCCACACTAGCTAAGGCAAAAAAAAACTCTTAATGAACCCCTTCACACACTCTGCCATTTCTTATGTCTAAACAAACCAGGACTTTAGAGACAGAACCAATCCCATCAGTATACTCAGCAGACAGAGACCAAGGCAGAGTCAAGTTCTGGCTGTGCTGCCTGTGAAACTTCTCACCTGATCGCTGAGCCCTGCTGCCCCAAGTCACATCCAAGATCTCTGATATTGTCCCCGATCTTTTCTAATGAAACTGTGGCGCTCTGCCTTTGTGTTACCTGAACTGCTCTAAAAGACCGAAAAGTACACATCAATTTATTTCAACACATTGCTGACTGGTGACCAAATGACATGTAATCTCCACACGTTTTGCAGCACACTTGAAGGTCATTTCTTGGTTTTTCACTCTTCTGACTTTCCACACTCCCATGTCACCTTCATGCTCTCAGCCCCCATCAATCAGCCGGCCAACATTTACAAATGTCACCGTGTCAAGCTCTGTACTAAACATGATGGCATGATCCCAAATGGAAAGGCATTGTGCTAGCTGGCCGGGACACTGGCGTTGAAAGAGCGGAAACGAGGGGAGCACACGGAGTGAAGACAGCCACAGTGTCTTCACTGGGACAGAATGGGAGCTTCCCAGGGGGAGCAGCTATTTCCCTCCCTCAGGGACTCCTCACTCTGGCTGCACGTTGGAATCTACTTTTTATAATGAATGTGTCCTGGCCTCTCCTCCAGGCATTCTGTTATAATTGGCCTAAGTTAGGGCCCCGCAAGGGCATGTTTTTAAATCTCCCCAGGAGACTGTAATATGCAGATGGGGCTGAGATCCATTGCTTTATGCTGTGACGCAGACATGGGTCAGAATTGGGTCGGGCTAATGAGGGATGGCTCACATGGTCGGTTGAGGTGAAACTGGACCAAGTAAAGGATACAGTTGGACTGGAATACGATCAAAGGTATTATAATGAGTTCAGCAAAGCTTTGACTTGGAAGTGAGAAAAAGAAAGGCAAAAAAGGTTCATATAATGCAGGGGTGTCCAACCCATGGCCCATAGGCCGCATGCAGCCCAGGATGGCTGTGAATGTGGTCCAACACAAAATCGTAAATTTACTTAAAACATGATGAGATTTTTTTGTGGTCTCAGTGTATTTAATGTGTGGCTCAAGACAACTCTTCTTCTTCCAGTGTGGCCCAGAGATGCCAAAAGTTTGGACACCCCTGAAAGGTTACCAACATAAGACACTGATGTAAAAGGAGGAGGCAGCTAGAGGAAGAACTCGTAGGAAAAAGCCTCAATTTCTCCAGCTGTAACACAGAATGCCAGTCCTACACGCTCATCTCTCCAGAAAGCCAAGGGCTTCATCAGCTATGTCTGCAAATGATTTGATCCTCCCAGAATCTGCTAGTGGTAGCAAAGGAATAGAAAGGCATTATTACTCACTCTGGTAACAAGTAAGAAAAGTAACCAAAGCCATCACTCTGGCCAGCTCCTGTTGCAGTCTGGGTTTTTCCTGGGCCCCTGTTCGTGTGCACACTGCTGATGACAAATTCCAGCATGCCCACCTCCATGGGAATCAGAAGTGAAAGCTCCCAGGACAGACACCGCAGAAACACTTGGATTGAAAGATACATCAACACACATAACTGTCACAGCAGCAATAGTGCATCTTCGAGCTTAAGAAAGTTACATTTTTCTTCATCTCAAACAATCCATTTTTGCACCATCTGCGGCTGATTTTCAGCGGCTTCCCTCACCTCGCCATCCCACCTGATGGAATTCTCATTTTCGTGAGATGCCCTTCTGAGTGCACTCTAAGATTTGTTCCTTTGTTTGCACTTTCCTTCCCAGACAACCGCCAGCCCCTCATGCCCCCAACCCCTCCTAAACCACAGATGCCGTCTTTTGTTTTGCATTTATGTTGCGAGAAAAACATTGCCCTGCTGACACTCCGCGAAGCATCAGTGAGTAAAGTCTGTTATCCAGGCTGCAGAGCCATCTGGACTTCCTACTGAAAAGGTTGGACATGGTTTTAGGCAAGATTTTTATCAGATCTGAGAGGGGGAAAAAAGTCTTGAATGCATTACTGTCTTCCAAGGTTGGTGTCAAATTTTTTTCCCCTTGTCAGTTGCAAAACAAAGCAAAAACAGATGACAAACCAAAGGAGCTAGGATAAAGATATACATCTCCAGAGCAAGCTTTGTCAACAGCAGTGGAGTATAAACAAAAAATAAATTGGTTTTGGTTTTATCAGAAACTGGACAGACTTCCATTGGTATAACAATTTGTCTGGTATTTCCAGGCCTTCCAGGGAATGCCTAAAAATGCAGAAGGAAAATCTGAGGTGCTCAGGACAAAGGCATGACTTGCTTTCCAAAACCTATTACCGATGTTTAAAATGCACACAAGAAAAAAGGCAGAGGGGAAGGGAACAAAACAGGCTTCATGAAAAGTAAAACTGCTTTGAAATCAGTATTTCTCTCTCTCCCTCTCTCTCTCTCTCTCTCTCTCTCTCTCTCTCTCTCTCTCCATGTGATTTGGACTTTCTGAAAAGGTTCTGCTTTTCAGTCAAAGAATGTTGGTATCTTAGCAACATACTTGCTACCACTGGGCTTTGGGTTTCTTCTTTCCACCAGTTGTTTAAGAAAAGCCAGAATGAGTTCTTGTGCTGAAAGCATCCCCTTTCACAAGGACCCTTATTGGGAGAACAGTGTGCATTGGTGGCCCGGGTCTCTGCACTCAGCTCTTTATCCCGTGCCCCCGGGTGGCAGGCACTCTGTAAGAGGTTAATGGCCCGAGACTGCCCTGAACCCCACACCAAGTGCCTTGGTGAGCTCCTTATAAAAAGCACAAAACCCATGACAAAACGGCGCATTTTATCCTAAGAAGGAGCTATAGGACCCAACAAGGCCTCGAGACCAATAAGCCACCTTCTATTCCCCAGTACAATAAGGTGTGAACAAAACACTAATTACAGAAGGAAAAAAACTACTGAGTTTCTAAGTGTGTAATGATTTGGGAAGAAAATATCTTCATAGAGAAGGAGCAGAGCTTGGCCTCAGACCAAGAACAGTTTGTCTAATTAAAGGCTTAAATAGGCTTTATAGTAGAGTGATGGTTATTGATCCTGAAAAAGGCATTTATGTAATGTTTTCCTTTTGGAAAAAACATTTTACTTGGACAAATATTTATTTTGTGTCTACTGTGTCCCTATGCTCTGTGGCTGAAACCAAAGTTTCCTGGTCCTCAGGCTTCTCTTAACTTAGTTGGATTTCACAGACTTTGGACAGATTAGAAACCACAGGACAGATCACACACATTCCCATAACGCCAGAAGTGGCCACACTAAATGCAGTGAAGCACTGACAAACCACACTCTGGTCTCCGGAAGGAAGTGGCAGTCCTGGCAGAAGTTCCCAGGAGGATGATGTCCAGGGAAGAGCCAGGCCTGGGGAAGTGAAAGGGACACTACAGAAATAAAATGGTCAGAGCCAAGCCTTAACCCCGACCTGGTGCCCAGGGTAGTTGCACTGAATGAGGATAGACCTGGCCTGGGGACCTGGACCATCAGCGCTGGGGCTGTCTTGCTGAGATGTCACTGCCAATAGCATGAAGGACAGGGAACAGGAAAGATCCTTCACTGGAAGCCTCGTTGGGCTGACGACAAGAACAGAAAGTGTAGAAGGAAGACTTGTCACACTTGACCAGGAGCAACAGGGGTTTACTTTCTGTTACACATCTGTGCTCTAGCACTCACCCAGTTGCCATGGTGACACTGTACTAGCTCCCAGCCCCTTGTGAGGCTTTCCAGGATCTTCTCCACCTGAATGCTCCTTTCTCACCACCGGCTCTGTGCCTTAGAAATGGAATGAACTTACCTCATGACTTAGATAGTACAGCCAACTGTCCCTAAATGAAGGTCCAGGTCTGGGGCAGGAGAGGCGCAGGGCAGGCTAAGAGAAGGGCAGGCCTGGAAGAGGGGAGAAGCATGCTGGAAAAGCTCTGGGCTCATGGAGCAGTCCCTGACCCTCCCAGATGTCCAGTGGGGATTCCATCGGTCAGGTCCTGGTGGGATAAGGCACAGGTTGTAGGTGAGGATCATGGGAGATAAGTGCTGGGTGACTGCATGAAGAGCGAGACAGGCCCTCATGGCCACGTTCCAACAGGACACTCAGCAGGGCCTGCACCCTGCACCCCGGTGGCCAAGTGGCAGAGAGCTGGGGAGGGGCACAGACGCTTACCAACATCCAGTGTCACCCAGATGGACAGATAGTAACACAGGGGCCCTACAAGGCACCACTCCACACTTCCCCAGAGCAGCTAACAAGTCCATCTGTGCTGCTAGAGCGCCTGGAAGACCTGGTGACACCATTTGTCACAAGGGTGCTTTATTCTCTCTCCAACTCCGAAAGACATTCATCAATGCAAGTGAGGAAGCCAGAGAACAGGAACTAGAAATAGAAAAACAACTCCCCTTTGATCACAGATAAAAGGTCTTTGTAGGAGTTTTAAACCCAATTCTGTTTGAGAATCCAGGTGTCTTTGGCCAGACTTGCCAGTCCTGGCGGCTGCTGTCCCACAGAGCTTTGCTAAGTGAGGGAAAGTACATCTGTTCTCTGTGGCCACATGCCTAGCAGAACAGGGACTTGACCCTGAGGCTGTCTAGAGGCAAAAAACATTGTCACAGGAGAAGTCACAGGCACATTATGTGGTCACCTCCTCTGTTACCCACTTCTAGGCTAGCTGGACACCTGACTAATGCAGACTTGCACCTGCTTCTGAGTGGTGTTGACCAGATCCAAGTCTTAGAGGAAGTTCATGGAGACAGAAAGAAAATGCCCCCTGCATTTTATTATTCTGCATTTATAGCAGAAGAGGGCTGGACAGAAATGTCAAATTCTAGAGGGCCAAGAAGTGCTTTCTGAAGAGCCTGGCAGACTCTGGCACAAGCAATGTGACACTGTCCCCTCCCTCTCCCTTCTCAGGACACACAAGGATCTACCCCCAATCACCCTTCAGTCTTCTCTTCCCCAACAAACACCCCTGCTCCTTGGCCATCGGTGGCTGCTCCCCATCCCCCGACTCCTTTCGCCTTTAGGCCTAAATATAACAAAACCTCTTTATCATTCACTCCAAAGAGTTTACCTCATGCTCCCAGCAGAATACAACCAATGGAGTCACTTTGATTTCATATTTGGTCTAAACAAATGCAAATTATTACCCAGCTAAAAGAGACTATTTCTACTGCTTCACTTGTGATGTTTATTTTTTCAAATGTGTATTGAGTTCCATGATCTAGCAAGCCCCTTGGTAAGTCCAGGGGTCCAGAGGTGAATTTGCAGCCTTCCAAAAGTTTTCATACCGATGGGACCGTTGACATGTAAACAAACTAGCAAAATTGATTGCAGGAAAATTTTCAGGGTTTTCTACATGTGTAACCATATCAACTACAAATATATTTTTACTTTTTTCAATTTGAGTGGCTTCATTTCTCTTTCTTATATGATTGCTGTACTGGGGCTTCCAGTACTGTGTTGAATACAAGTGCCTGAAGAGGGCATCCATGCATGTCAATAGTATCTCAAGAAAAGTGAAAAAAAAAAAGGAAAAAGCCCTGGCTGGTGTGGCTCAGTGAATTGAGCACGGGCCTGTGAACCAAAGGGTTGATGGTTTAATTCCTAGTCAGGGCACATGGCTGGGTTACAGGCCAGGTCTCAGTAGGGGGTGTGCAAGAGGCAACCACACTTATGTTTCTCTTTCTCTCTTTCTCCCTCCCTTCCTCTCTCTCTAAAAATAAATAAAGTCTTTACAAAAAATAAAGCAATCATTATAAAAAAAGAAAGAAGAGAAGTGGACCTCCTTGCCTTGTACTGGATTGTAGAGGACAAACTTTCAATTTTTCTCTGATTATGATGTTAGCTGTGGGCTTTTCCTGTATGGCCTTTATTGTGCTGTCATAATTCCCTTCTGTACCTATTTTGTTGAGAGTTTTATCATAAATGGATTTTGAGTTTTATCAAATAATTTTACTACCCCTATTGAAATGATCACATGGTTTTTATCTTTCATTCTGTTATGTGTTGTATCACATTGATAGATTCACGCGTGTCGAATCATCTTTGCATCCCAGCAATAGACCCCACTTGTTCATTGCCACTTTAATGTGCTATTAAGTTCATTTGCTTGAATTTTATTGAGGATTTTGTATTTATGTTCAGGAAGGTTGACCTGTAGTTTTCTTTTTGTGGTGTCTCCAGTTTTGGTCTCAGAGTGATTCTGGCCTCATCAAATGACTTCTGAAGCGTTCTCTCATTCTATATTTTGGAATAATTTTAAAAGAATTAGTATTAATTCTTTGAATGTTGACTAGAATTCACCAGTGAAGCCATCTTGTACTAAGCTTTTTGGTCAAGAAATTTTGTTAACATTTTTTAAAATTGAGATAATTGAGATACTTTTGATTAATGATTCAATATCTTTATTTGTTATTGTTCTATTCAGGCCTTCAATTTCTTAATTCAACTTTAGTAGATTGTAAGTTTCTAGGAACTTACTCATTTTTCACTAGTTTATCCAATTTGCTGGCATATAGTTGTTCATAATAGTCCCTTATGATCCTTTTAATTTCTAAGGCATCCATTGTAATATCTCTGCTTTCATTTATAATTTTATTTATTTGAGTCTCCTCTCTTTTTTTCTCAGTCTAGCTAAGGATTTGTCAATATTATCTTAAAAAAAAAAAACAACTCTTGTTAATTCTTTTTTTTCTACTCTCTATTTGATTTACTTCTGCTCTAATCTTTATTTCCCTCTTTCTGGTAACTTTGGATTTAGTTTGCTCTTTTTCTAGTTGCTTGAAGAGTACAGTTAGGTTACATATTTGAGATCTTTTTCAATGTTGGCATTTATTGCTATAAACTTCCCATTTATTGGTAGATTGTCCCTAGCCTGCACCATGTTGCCAGTAATTTTTGGATGTTGAGTTCTGAGCACATTTAAGGTAGGCTCGGCTAAGCTATGAAGTTTGATAGGTTAGGTGTACTAAATACACTTTTGACTTACAGCATTTTCAATTTGCAGTGGGTTTAGCAGGACATAACCCTGTTATAAGTCGAGGAGCATCTGCACATTGTGTCTCTATGCACACCACTTCATTTCTAACCTATTTAGGATATTTGGCTTCTTAAACCTATTTGTCTATTTCCTTCCCCAGATTTGGGATATTTTTTGTCATTATATGTTTAAATATACTTTCTGCCTCTTCTTCCTTCTCTGCTTCTCCTGGACTCTCCCAGTGCACATATTGCTCCATTAACAGTGTTCCATAAATATCAGATTTTCTTCACTCTTACTCGCTTTTTTTTCTTTTTTTCCTCCTCTGACTGGATAATTTCCAATGACTTTTCTGAGTTCACAGACTCTTTCTTATGCTTGATTAGGTCTGTTCTTAAAGCTCTCTATTACATTCATTGTATTCTTCAGATCCAGAATGTCTGTTTGGTTCTGTTTTATGATTTCTGTCTCTTTGTTAAACCCCTCTTTTGTTCATGTCTTGTCTTCCCTTTTTTTCATTTTTTTTAATATTTTATGTATTTATTTTTAGAAAGAGGGTAAGGGAGAAAGAAAGAGAGGGAGAAAACATCAACATATGGTTGCTTCTCACATGCCCCCTACTGGGGACCTGGCCCACAACCCAGGCATGTACCCTGCCTGGCAATTGAACTGGTGACCCTTTGGTTCACAGGCCCATGCTCAATCCACTGAGCCACCCCAGCCAGGACTATTATTGTTGTTCAGTTCCCCCCAAGTACTCTCCTCCACCCTACCCACCCCCACCTCCCACCTTCAATACTCCCCCCATTGTCTTTGTCCATGTGTCCTTTATCCATGTTCCTTGATGACCCTTCCCCTTCTTTACCCCATTATGCCCCTCCCCTCACACCTCTGGTCACTGTCAATTTGTTCTTTATTGCAGTGTCTCTGGTTATATTTTGCTCACTTGTTTGGTTTGTTGATTTGGTTCCACTTATAGGTGAGATTATATAGCATTTGTCTCTCACTGCCTAGCTCTCTTCACTTAGCATAATGCTCTTCAGTTCCATCCATGCTGTCATGAAGTGTAGGAGTTCCTTCTTTCTTTCTACTGTGTAGTATTCCATTGTATAAATATACCACAGTTTTTTTATCTACTTATTTATTGATGGGCACTTAGGCTGTTTCCAGCATTGGGGTGCATAAGTTCTTTTGAATTGGTGTTTCAGGATTCTTAGAGTATAATCCCAGCAGTGGAACTGCTGGGTCAAAAGGCAGTTCCATTTGTTTGTTTTTTAGGAAATTTCATACTGTTTTCCACAGTGGCTATACCGGTCTGCATTCCCACCAACAGTGCACTAGGGTTCCCTTTTCTCCATAGCCTCACCAGCACTTGTTTGCTGATTTGTTTATGATGGCCATTTTGACCAGTGTGAAGTGGTATCTCACTGTGGTTTTAATTTGCATCTCTTTGATGGCTAATGATGCTGAGCATCCTTGCATATGTCTCTGGGTCCTCTGTGTGTCCTCTTTGGAGAAGTATCTGTTCAGATCCTTTGCCCATTTTTTAATTGGGTGGTTTGTCTTCCTGGAGTGGAGTCATGTCAGTTCTTTATATATTTTGGAGATCAAACCACTGTTAGAGGTATCATTAGCAAACGTATTTTCCCATATTGTTGGTTCCCCTATCATTTTGCTGATATTTTCTTTAGCCATGCAGAAAGTTTTTAATTTGATTACATCCCATTTATTTATTCTTTCCTTTAGGTCCCTTGCTCTAAGGGACATATCAGTGAAAATATTGCTGCATGGAATATCTGAGATTTTTCTGCTTATGTTCTCCTCTAGGACTTTTATGGTGCCATGACTTATACTTAAGTATTTTATCCATCTTGAGTTTATTTTTGTGTATGATGTAAGTTGGTGGTTGAGTTTCAGTTTTTTGCATGTAGCCATCTAGCTCTCCCAATACCATTTGCTGAGGAGGTTATTTTTATTCCATTTTATGCTTCTGCCCTCTTTGTTGAATATTAATTGACCATAGAGGTGTGAGTTTATTTCTGGGTTCTCTATTCTGTTCCATTGATCTATGTGTCTGTTCTTATGCCATACCAGACTTTTTTTATTACAGTGGGCTTTTGATATAGTTTGATATCAGGAATTGTGATCCCTCCTACTTTGTTCTTCCTTCTCAGAATTTCTCAGGCTATTTGGGGTCATTTATGGTCCCACATAAATTTTTGAAATGTTTGTTCTCTATCTGTGAAATATGCCATTGGTACTTTAATAGGGATTGCATTGAATCTATAATTGCTTTGGGTAGTATGGGTATTTTGATGATGTTAATTCTTCTACACCATGAACATCGTATATGCTTCCATGTATTTGTGTCTTCCTTAATTTCTTTCTTCAATGTTGTGTAGTTTTCTGAGTATAGGTCTTTTACCTCTTTGGCTTATTCCTAGGTAGTTTATTTTTCTTATTGCTATAGCAAATGAGATTTTCATTTTCTACCTGTGTTCTCTTGCAGCTTACTGAGCTTCCTTAAAACAATTATTTTGAATTTTTTGTCAGGAAATTCATGGCCCTCGATTTCTTTAGGGTTTTTTACTAGAAATTTATTGTGTTGCTTTGGTAGTGTCATGTTTCTCTGACTTTATGTATTCCTTAAAGCCTTGCATTGATATCTGTGCAATTGAAGGAAGAGTCATCTCTTCCAGACTTTAAGGACTATCTGGAGTGGGGAAAGGCCTTTGCTTGTGGGTGCAAGGGTGCCGGCTGGGTGGCATGTGCTGTGGTACCAGATTATTTGGCACAGGATTTGTGACAGCACTGGGTCCAGGTCACGTGTGTGTGTGTGCAGCAGTAAGAGTGCGGGACATGGGGAGGCAATGTCTTTCTCATTTGTGAAAGTTCAGCTGAAGGAATGAACAGGCATTTTGGGGCCATCTCTCTGCTCTTTGTTGAATACAGGTAAACAGAGCTGGAATGAATTGCTCTGATCTCGGGTCTCTTCATGAGCTTGGGAAAATACTCAGTCATGGCCTGGCCCTGGCTTTAAAGCCTCAGTGCCTCAGATGCATTATTTAAAATTATTTAGCAATTTTTGTCTACTTCATTTCTCTTCTCCAGAGCCTATTTTCAGGATGGAGAAAGCAGATTGAGGGCCGTAGTCATGAGACAAAGGGGTCTGAGAGTTTATCCTTTATGGCACTTGGAAGTGGACGTGATGTGGACTTCAATGGCAATGCTGCAAAACATGCATTAGCATCGTTATTATTTAGGCAATAACTTAAAAACTTCCCTTAAATTTAACAAAAGCCAGGAAAGTAAGTATTTCAGCCTTTATGGAACAACTGCTTTTTCTATTGGGAATTTTTTTTCTCTTCATGCACTGAAATGGTTCTTCTTGTTTATGTCTTTTTAAATCCAGATGAACTCAAACAACCATGAATCAAACCCAAACAAAGTACCTCATCTGTTAGCATCTTCATATTAGCACACTAATGAGAATTTAAAGATTCTAATTAAACCCAGATGCAAAATATCTTTCTGAGTACATCAGAAAGCACCAGTTTAAAAACAGAAATATTACATTTTTCTAATGTTGTTTTAGTTTATTTTCTACATTTTTATTATATTCTGATTTGAAGTTGATTGTTAAAGCAGTAACTACTGCTCAGATAGGTAACAGATCTGTAGAGGTCTTCACAATTTAGGCAACTGTGAATAACTTTAAATTTATTTAATCAGTAGGTACGAATACAGGTATCTCTGCATGTAACCCTCAACTCTCAACTATTCAAGGCACTTCTGACACTGTGGACAATAGCCCAGATGTTAAACTAGAATTCAAACACCTGGATTTAGATTCTAACCCTATAGCCAATGGGCTGAGTCAGCTGTAACAAGTCAGCTTATCTCTCTCAGCTGTGGTTGTTTTATCACAAATGCTCATCCCTCTGGCCCCTGGTTCCTAGGGAGTAGTCCAGGGTCAGCTGCAGTTGTTGGTTCATTCCCTTCCCTCCTGCCAGCAGAAAGGGGCCTCCATCTGCACTGTTCATAGTAATCCAACCACTGAAGCCCCTTTGGCTCTCTAGTCACAATCCACTGGAGATGATCATGGGCTGGACAGTGACTGGGCTAGTCATAAAATAAATAGGAAAGAGCAGAGGATTTAATCCATTTTTTCAGACATGGGGGGGAAAGAAAAAGAAGAAGGTCAGTACCCAATATTGCTAAGCCTGTGTCATCAACAGAGCATGACCCATTCACATAGCTGTGCCCCCCTTTTTTTATTTAAAAAAGATCTTATTTTTCCTGTTTCTTTAATGTAATTAATCATGTAGAATTTTAAAATGCCAACAACACAAGATTTAAAATGCCTTCATACCTCTAAATTTGGATTTTACAAATGTGACTAGCCCCCAGCCCTACCCATTAAAATCCATCCCACCATACAAATTGAAGGACATTTTTGGCCACAGTCAAACAATTATCTTGTTCAGCAAATGACCCACAGTTTAGAGCTCAGTCCTAGAGCACCGAAAGTAGACCCTTCCCTCACTGTCCTGCTCTCAAATTTGCTCGGCTGGTTTCAGCAGATTCAGAGGTAGGAGTGAGGACAATGGTCTTCCTCCCAAGGGCTGAATTTTGTGGGGGTCCCACTACATGGAATGAGGACTGCATAGACCAAAGAGAGAGAAGGGGGGCCAGTCATGGAGTTGGGGAGAAGAAGCAAGACACCAGGCACTAGGAGGACTTGCTGACTGGGAGATGAAAAGGTGGGCTAATGTTTCACCACATGTGCAGCTCATGGCTCTCGCAAGAAGTCAGTCCCTACAGTTTTCTGACCCCAGGAGGTGTGGGTGGAGCAACTGACCTGCCTGTCGTGATCGCCCTGGTCATCCCAGCTCAGCCACCCCTACACATGCCTGACCTTTCTCCCTCAGTGCCTTTGCAGACAGAGCCCCTCCTCTCCCAGCACTCTGTCCTTCAGATCTTCTCCAGGTTTTAGACAATGTGAAAGAAAAAACATTCAATGATACTTGTTTAAGCACAGTAAGGAAGACTTTATTCAAGGGAAGGACAGTGGTGGTAGGTGAAGGAATTCCTGCAGTGAAATTTGCAGGACAAGAGAGACTGGACTCAACTCTGAGTACAGTGTAAGAAATGGGCATTTACAGGCAAGAAAGAGGTGGGGGGTCAGTGCAGGCAAGGCAGCTGTTTCTGCACTGCACTTAAGAACTCACTAAGAGGAAACATCAGGGGTATGGGAGAGGGCAAGTTCTGGCTATACCAACCTCCCAGGACTCCTGCTTAAGACAGGCCATGTGATCAGCCATCACCTGGAGGGGATGAGGCTTGAGGAGTTTGATCAGGTATCAAGGGTGGGGGCTGGACTGTTGCTAAAATTGGATGATGCAGAGAAAAACACAAAAAAACCAAAAGATTGGCCTGGCTGAAAACAGCTCAAGGGAGCCTGAGTAGAATTTGGCCAATTAGAAAATCATTGTCACAGTAGGCTTCAAACTTCATTGTGCATTGTAATCACCTGAGCAGCTAGCAGGAAATGCCAATGCAAGCTGCACTGCCCGAAATTCTGATTCAGAGGACCTTAGAATGGGCCTGTGAACCCAAAGATGGTCCACTGGTAGCCATGACCAGTTGCCTGCCTCCCTAGGAAGTCCTCCAATCATCAGGCATCATTTGCTCCCTAAACTGTTACAGTTAAGGCCGTCATAAAACCCACATTTGTTTAAGAGGAAGAATTTCACATTTCCTACATGTCGTCTCTACGACTACACTTATGTTTATCAGGTGACAGTGTTCTCTGTGGTTAGAGAACATGTCATTCCTGGAGCAACACCACCCTCCTTCACTGCAGCATCTCTCTCCAGGCCTCCCAGTGGTGTAGCATGTGCCTTGGGGTCTAACCAGACTCGTGTGTCCTGATGAGGAAGTTTACTTCTCCTAGCCTCAGCTTGTTCATCTGTAAAATCAGTTGTAAGCATCCCTGCCTCCCAGGGTGATAACGCAGATTAAGGAAACAAGAGGCACTGGGCATCTAGCACCTGGGGAGCAGTTAGCCCTTGAGAAACACTGGTCAACATCTATCACGCAGTGTTTTGTACCTCCTGTTTTCTGTTATGGGCTTTTTTATATAGAGGACCTTGTCTTTTCATCTCTGTATTTCATTAGTGTCTTGCTCAATCAACTGTGACTGATTCTTTTCCCCAGGGGATGGGTATAGTGGTGAAATAAAGTGGAAATGCTTGAGAAACAGTCTCCACTCTGGCTTCTCCCCTGGCCATTGTGGACACAGCAAGCTTTCCCAGTAAAGGCTCTGACAGCACCTGCCCAACATTGTACCAACTTTCCTGCAAAGGCTTCCAAGGCTGTGAGCCGGCAAACCCCCAAAGGCAAATGCACACTGTGGTGCATGCTATGTGTGTGTGCTGACATTGCAACTGCCAAGGTGAAGAAGACAGAATGCTCATCCTTAGGCATGATGAGGGTGATGTTCATGTCCACAGTCACAAAACAATGTGGTTGGAGGGTGAAATCAGAGAGGCCAGAGCCCAAAGTCAGAAAACCATGTACAACAGGGATGAGCATGGAAGCAAACATCAATTACTTAAAGTTCAAACGCATCATTGCCAAAGATACTGTCTTTCAAATTAGAAAAGTAATAACAAATTTAAAGTTGATAAAAGATCAAGCAAATAGTTTAACCTACAAACATTTTCTTACCCAAGATTGATGTTTTCA
The DNA here is from genome assembly GCA_004024845.1 of Tonatia bakeri. NCBI lineage: Eukaryota > Metazoa > Chordata > Mammalia > Chiroptera > Phyllostomidae > Tonatia > Tonatia bakeri. Next base: position 122,730 of record PVIA01002097.1, on the reverse strand, counting down.
TTAAAAAGACTATGTGAGGCAGTTGACATGTACGTGATTTCTCTTTAAGATCTCAGATATACCCAGTTTCTGTGCCTAGAAGGATGGATTAAAACTCACAAATCCAGCTTTCTGAGTTCCTCACTATTTGGGTTCTTTTAACGTGCACTGGAAGAGTGGCCATGGGGCTGAGGTCAGTGTCAGTGGGCAGGATGGTGGGGATGCCAAGGAGAGCACTCGGCATTGCAGAAACAGCTGCCTTACACTAGCCCCTGAACACAGCATGCACCTGCCTAATTGTATCAATGCTAATTTTCTAAACAGCTCACTACTGAAAAAACTTTAATTTCACTAATGATATAGAGAAGTAGGAAGTATTTCTATGTTGTTTCTAAGAAACTTAATGTTTGCACAAGTCTGGACAATAATAATGGCAATGGTTAACACTTAAGTACCAGATACTGAGTATGTAGTGCTGGGAACCATATTAAGCATCCTATGTATACTATCTCATTTCAGTTGTAATAATCTTGTGATGTAAGCACTACTTCTACTTTAGCGATGAGGAAACTGAGGCCTAGATAACATTGATATTACACTGCTGTCAAGTAATGGAATCCAGAATTTGAATCTGGATCAGCATGGCTTCAGAGTGCCTGATTTTAAGCCCTCAGCTGAGTAACCTCCTCATGGTCTTAACTCCCTGTTAGTCGCTTTTACTGTGTAACAAACCACACCAAAATGTAGTGACTTGAAACAACACATCATTCATTTTGCTCTCGTGCCTGCCATTTGTGCAAGCTCAGTGGGACGGTACCGCTCTGCTCTACATGGCATTGGATGGGCAGTGCAGCAGCATGGTCGGGGGCCCAGGACACCTACCCAGGGGGCTGGTCTCCAGCTGCAAGTTGGTGCTGGCTATTTGTTGGGTTCCAAAAGGAGCACCCACCAATGAGCCATAAGTATATGGCATTTATTACGCTCAGAAGTCACCTGCCAACATTCCTTCTTTACTCTATGGATGGGACAGTGTCCAAGGAGAAGACGCAAAGCCAGCCACTGGATGGAGACGGATGGAAGTCACTGTGAGATGAGCAATTGGGTGGTTGATGTTGGCACAGCCCTCTTTGGGAAATGCCATCTGCCAAAGTACAGTGCCCCTGAGCCTCCAGGATTCACAGCACCTCCAGCTGAAATCCCCAAGCTAGGACACAGCCACACAAAGACTTTTGATGATCCTCATGCTGCTCCCTGTCAGTGACAGTGCAGTCCAGGCTCCCAAAACACAGGTCTGGCTGAGCCTGCTGATCCCTGGCTCCAGCACCATCACTGACATAGCTCCCTGTCACCTAGAACAAGGCCCTCCCAGTTCTGTCTCCACTTCCTATTACATGGTCCCTGTGAATGTGGCTGCTTCTGGGGACACTGCAGGCTCTCCAGCTTTAAAGAGAACACATTATCCAGAAACATTCAATGGAATGCTGTAGGTCTCTATGCGGAGAATCAGAATCTCTTTTACATCCAAGGAATCTGATGGCTCAGAGACCTTAACTGCCCATTGGTGGTTGTACCATTGGGAGAAAGTGGTGGCAGAACTCAAGCCTAGTTCCTCTGATTCCAAGTTTGGGACTCTCTCCACAAAGCCATGGCTATATTAGGAGTTTTCATCTTTCATGCCTTCCTCCAAACCTGTCATTGGCCTCTGGGTAATTAGGGATATAGAATAATCGAAGAGTCTGATCATTTGAATTATGAGGTTGAACACTGATTTTCACTAGACCCTGAATTTGAAATTAAAGAGGCTTTATTGCCATTGCCAGCAAATAGGAGTCATAACCAAGACCTAGGGACAGACTTCTCCATGGAAACACTAAGGAATATTGAGATGTAAGTTGGGGAAGAGCATCTCCCATCCCCTGGGATTATTTTGAGACCTTGGCTTGCTGGTAGCTGGATGACAATTCCAGCAGCATTTTTCCAGCTTTCCCAGTTCTGGGGGGAGAGGCATGAGTGGGCCGTGCTTTGTGGAGGACATGCTCCAACAAACCTGGCACGGACCTCACTCAAGTGCCACCTGCCACCCCCAGGCCTTCACCTCAATGTGCCACCATGTACTCCCACATGCTAAAACACAAAGTTTGAAGAAAGGATCACAGAAACTGTGCGACAATGGTCCTGATTCTATCTGGCCCCACCCACATGCAAATCTAACCTTTTTGGTATTCCAGCATTACAAACCCAAAGACAGGATTTCAACAGGAAAATATTTACTGATGGATTTCTCCTTCATAATCTATTGATTTTAATATCCTTACCACTTTGGCTGAATGTCAATTTTACCCTGAGGACTGCCATTGCAAATTTGAACACATTTTATTTATTTATAGCATTCAAAATATTAGTGTTGGAAATGAGTAAAGCTTGAGCCATTCAGTGTGGCTGCATGAAGTTTATTTTTCCTATTTGAATAGTGTTGGTAATTTGCCATGGTAATTGAGGCCAACAGGCAGCGTGTGAGCCACACGCAGAAGCTAAAGTAGCATTTTGGTTTGGTTTTTCCGTTAAGTACAATAATACACAGCTCATTAAAGATAGGGCTACCGTCCCCACTTAACCTTTGGAACCAGAAGCACCTGATTATCCCCATCATTTCACAGAAGCCAAATCCTCTCTCCTCTGATCAGTCCCATTCCAAACATCCAGCCAGTGCCAAGCTGTGCATGAGCAACGTTGGCACTATGGCCCTTGGGTGGAGGCTCATCTTGGCTCTGTGTAGGCGCTTGGGCATTGCTGCAGACTCTGCAAACTCCCATCCCCAATCCCAACCCCCTCCTCTGTGCCTGCCCTGAGAGGAGCTCTGTGAGGCTTTCAGGAGGAGGAGCCTTCAGTGGGATCCCATTTTCCTGGTGCAAATGCTTGAGGGGGCCAGAACTGATATGGGAAAGACACAAACCCTTTCCTGATACCCAGGGACCCTTGCAGGAGTGTCCAACCTTTTGGCATCTCTGCACCACACTAGAAGAGTTGTCTGGGGTCGCACATTAAATACATTGTGGCACATAATCCTAAAAAAAATCTCATAATGTTTTAAGTAAATTTACGATTTTGTGTTGAGCCACATCCACAGCCATCCTGGGCTGCATGCAGCCTACAGGCCACAGGTTGAACATCCCTGCTTTAGAGGCATTTTCTAAGTTACTAAATCACTAACAATAATGAGGAGAGCTAACTGTCTCTCCTTTTCATATTTAACAAAGAATTTATGTTTCATATGACTCAATGGCTCATTATTCAGGATTGGGGAAGTGGGTTGTCAGAGCTTTTCTGTACTGCAAAGCTGGCATCTCACTTGTCCCTGGGTCTGGCCTCTCCTGTCCACTGCAGGGAGCAGAGACATCTGGTTGGCCCTGAGCTGTGCGCAGGGCCCTCCGCTTACTTCCTGTGTTGATGTGTCCCTGGTTGCTTGGCAGCACTGAGCTTGAGGAAGCAAATGAACTTGTCCTAGAGTCAAGCTCCTCTGCTCTCTCCAGTGGCCTTTTCAGTTTAAGTGCTCGTGACTGCTCCGCATGAATCCTTTACTCAGGCCATATTGAACTATTCTCTGCCCGACCTGGAAATAGAGTGTTCAACCTCTGAACTTCTGCAGGCCATGACTTCCCAAGACGTTCCTGCTCTTCTAATCCCTGCCGACATAGTTTATGAGAGGCCTTCAGGCCCAGGACAAGCCTGTCTCCTCCTCCATGGAGCCCTCCCTGACTGCCCCATCCTGAGCCCCTGCCCCTATGTGACCTCTCCCTCCTGTGTATAGCTATACAATTCCACCACAGACCACGTGGAGTACACACATCATAGGCTGTTTACTCTGTAATCAATTCACATGATTGTTAACAAAATAGAGCTATGAGAGCCCCTGCCTTAGGTAAGGCTTAACTGCAACATCACACAAAGCATTTAGAATGCATCTGACAAGTAGTGACCTTGCAATAACATTGGCTATAATTACTTATTACCAATAGAGTCAATAAAAATATTGACCCCTTATCCACGATGGGGGAACTACAGTATATTGCATATTTATGGCATACATAGGAGAGAGAAAAACAACTTCTCCAGGTTGCACCAAAAAGGACGCAAAGTGTAAGTATTTTGGGGGACTGGAAGAGACACACAATCACCATGGAAGCCATTATAGGGCCTGGAAGCAGAACTTTGTAGAGAAAGGAGGTTACTTGTCTACCGTCTGTGATGTCCAGCAGACAGAGACAGGAAATGCGTATCAGTAGGCACCGTGGTCACTGCCGTCAGGCCTGGACCAGGCCCCGAGCAAAGGCTGCTAGGCGAGGATGTGTGCTGCTCACAACCTACAGTGAGGTGTCTCTGTGCTCACTGTTGGGGGAAATGTCTCACATTCATTTAGAAAGCAATGATACAGTATAGCTTGGCCCATGTGCCCAAAAATTACCGTCCAAGTTGAGTAGCTTGCATGTATCCATCTGTGAAACTGGATGAACTCCTCACAGCCCCCAGACGGATCCTAGGATCTGAGTTCATAAAAATCATCAGAGGCGCAAGCTTGTTTTGAGTGCTGTCACTGCATTTACCATGAACTAAGTGCCAGGTGGGGACGAAAACCAGATTATCTCAGAGTCTGATTAGTTGGGTTTGCAGTAATCCAACTAGAGTGTATATATTAAATCCCAAGTGATTAAAATGTTTAAAAATCCCCAGTGTTAAATCAGTAAGTGTATGTCTCGCAACGTGAATTCCAAGTCTGGCTTTTAACTCCCGGAGTCATCAACGACCATGCCATTTACATACACAAACCTGCAGCTGCAATCAAGTATGACATTTAATTAAAAACCATCACTTAGCCGGGAGGTGCTGAAGGAGATGCAGGGCCGGGAGGGGCAGGCGCCCAGTAGTTTCACTGAGGAAACAGCAGGACACAGAGCAGAAACCTCGAAGGCTGGGTTTCTCTGGATGTTTCCAAACCCGAAATACTTCTAATTCCTCAGAGACTCCCTGAGCCCCTGTAACAGATGCTCTGTCATCTGATGAAAGTGATTAGTCATCATGATTTTTCTTCCTTTGACTTTTAAAACCAGAAAAACTAAGAATGATGGTTCAGTACGTAAACTTTCCAAAATTCTTCCTCGAAAAACCGCAAGCAAGACTTTCTGAAGCAGTCCTACGGAGTAGTACAGGTTAAATATCTAAGAGAGAAATTTATCCCACTAATTAAATATCTCTCTACGTTTTAAAGTAGGAGCAGTTAAAGAGATCATTGCTTTTTGCTTTTTATATTCACCTTTATAAAATGTTAATTGAGAAACATGCTTAACGTAAATGTCAAGGACCCCTAAAAAATGAATAAAAAGAAGAGGCTACAGGAGAAGATATGTTTAACAAAAGGCCCCTATGGAACATTCCCTGTTCAGAGGGGAGAGAGGGCAGCCATCCAGACACTCAGTACACAGCTCACTCCGTGGACCTGGGCCTGGAACGGGGTGTCTGGGAAAGCATGTGAGCTCTGGAGCAACATCTGTGCACCATTCAGAGCTGCCTCCGCAGTCTAGCCGAGCCACCTCTCCTTACCACCAGCCACTGCTCAGGGGCCTTTCAGGGAGCAAGCCTTGCAGGGCTTTAGAGAGATGCTCAGGATGAATCCCGGGGTGGTGAGCCCCTCATCTCTCCACCTGTAGAACATCAACCGGCACAAAGGCAGGTCCACATGTGGTGCCTTATCTATACTTCCTATTATATATCTCAATCCACCAACCACACACAAACAAAAATTAAACCTTCCTTAGTGAAACCTTGATAAAGGCTATTTACATATGAAGACTACTTTTAACTGGCAATAGAACTGGGCAGAGAAGCTGACCCATGATTTCCAGGGGCCCTTACCCCAGGCCCTCACACAGGGAAATTGCCCCAAGCCTGAAGATCCCTAAACAGCACACAGGTCAGCTGGTCACTGGGATCCATCACACCTGTTGGATTAGCTCTAAATCAGCTGGCCATCTGGATCTGCCATGCCTATCAGATCAGTTCTAGACCAGTTGATCGTCTGGATCTACCACGCCCATTGGATTGATTGGGGGTACCTGCAGAACACTTGCTATTCATAATAAAGTACAAGGCCTTGTGCACTCTGCTTTTCCTTAATTGATTGTCAGGTTTTATTTGCCTTTTATAATAGATTCCTCTTCTTCTCTATTACCCAGAGTAAATAATGCTGTTGTTGTAACCTATGACCTCAAAAAGCAGTGAGTGAACATGAATAACAGCCTACAGTTGTCAGTGGGTGGGAAACTCATCGCCCTGGCCCCTCTACGTAGAGGTCCATTCCTGAGGTCTCCAGGGGGGTCCTCTACATGGGCCTCTATTCTTCTTTTAAGGGTCCTGGACATTTATGTTCAGCATACTTCTCTGCATCCAGCCTGAGTGAGGAAAGAGAGAAGTGAGGGCTTGATGGGGAGAGGAGTAAACACACAGAGAAAAGCGTGCACTTGACCCTCAGTGCATAGCACCTTATCAGCGAGGATGTGTGTTCGTGTGATATCCTGTTTCCTGTGTGTCATGCATTGAATGTCTGTGTTCCCCAAAATTCGTGTTGACTTTCCAACGCCCAGAGGGGCTGTATGTAGAGATGAGCCTCTAAGGAGGTGATTAAGTTAAATGAGGTCCTGAGGGTGGAACCCGTAATGGGATTACATCCTATTAGAGGAGACCTGAGAGCTGGCTCGCTGGCTGTGCACACCCAGACCACCCGGGACCACTGCCAGACGAAGACGCTCACAGTGAAACAGCCCTGTGGCTCTCACCTCAACCTGGCCCTTCAGCCCCCAAACCCATGAGAGATAAATGTCTGTTGTTTAAACCACTACTCTATAGTGCTTAAATGGTGCCTGAGCAGATGAACAGTGTTAGTGTCAGAAAAACACTACTGAGAATAACTGGTGAAGAGAAAATAATCCATTTTTTCCTGAAATGTTTACCCCTTCACCAGCCATTTGTGTGTCTCTTAGGCCGTTCTTGAGAATATCACCGCACCAGCGGCTTCCTTGTCAGGAGTAATGGGACCATGTGTGCACAGTGCTGGCACACACTGAGTCTGTTTTGCATCTCTATGTGCTGGAGAGTGGTCTCTGGGTTTCCAAGTGAAATGGGGTTTTTGTGTGTTTTCTATTATTAGTGGTTTGAGGAGTCCCATTCTGAGGGCCCTACAGGGCAGGCAGACAGAGTGAGAAGCTATCTCCCATAGTGGCAGTCTCGTCACTTCTGGAATGCTCGAAAACTTCATTTTAAGCAGAAGGAAAAGGACGCTTGGAGACATGTTGAGAGCAGCTCCTTGTGACCATGGAGCATCGGGAAGCAGACACCCGGCACTATGAGAGGTGGCTGGAGACACAAAGGGCACAAACTCTGCCCCTGAGGCACTTAAATCTTGGGAAGGCAAGGTGAACACACAGGAAGCTGCTAGGATCTGACTCTGGAGAGGAGCCGCCAGGATGTGGTGGCTGCCCCGTGCAGGGAGGTAGCACTATTATTTGGGTCCCTGTGTTCACACCCACAGGACAGTGGCTAGATGACCCCAGTCAGCAGTGTGCACAGCACCCGCCAGAGAGGAAACTCCACTCACCCTGTGACTGGAGAAATGAATGTCTTCCCTTCAAGGCCATCTCAGACATTACCATCTATGAGGCCTTTCTGGACCCCTGGACTGGATGGTGCCCTTGGCCCCTGCCCAGGCAGGGACCCTCTTCCCCATGACACAGCCGCAGGGGTACATGTGCTGGGTCTCACCACCAGTCCTTTGAGAGCAGTGCTCAGAGGTCCTGCTCCAAATGCAGACACTTCCAAGGCTACCTGGCTCTCAGATCCTGGGCAGATTGGCCACTCCAGCCCACTCCCAGCTGGTCCCTCAGTCAGAAGCCCGTGTCTTGGGGCTCTCCTTTCCTCACTCCCTTCACTGGCCTCCCAACCTAAGGAATGATTTACTATTCTGTCAGGGGCCCATCTTTACAATGGGAAAAATAAGGTCCACGCCTCATGGTGGGGGCTCCAAGGGCACTGTGAAACCTCCACCCAGTGTGCACACCTGGTACACATTCAATCAATGGCAACGGTTATGACCATTGATGCCATGTCCAATGACTGTGCCCTAAGAAGAGATAGCAGAGTAGAACCACGCAGAGGAGAAGCCACATGAAGATGGAAGCAGAGATAGGCGGGATGCAAACTTAAGTCAAGGGATGCTTGGAGCCCCAAAGGCTGGAAGAGGCAGGAAGGACCCTCCCCTCGAGTGCTGGAGGGAGTAACACCTTGACTGTGGACTCATAGCCTCCAAACTCTCTGGGAACAAGTTCCTGTTGCTCTAAGCTGCCCAGTTTATGGTCATTTGTCCCAGCAGCCCCAAGACACTCGTACACAGGGACATGTACATGCCCTCTATGGACCTTAGTTTCCAGATCACAAAAGGATGGGACAGCCTCCAGGATTTATCTCTAAAACCCTGTGACTCTGTGACTCTGTGACCCCACCCCAGGTGACACATCTCTCCAAGCTTCCTGGGTTCCTTTGGAACCAAGCTATGAACAATGCCCACGATACACATCCCACGCACAGCAGTCCCCACACAGCCAGTACCACCTTTCCAGCCAGCCAGGCCTGGACGGTCAAGTCCAAGAGGTGATACAGCATCACACTTCTCGGGGAAGCCCAATCTGCAGGGTGCCTGCCACCTACGGGTTTCCGGAACAGCTGCAGTAGCACGCGGAAAGGTCCCAAACCCCACAGGTGCTGGGAAGAGGGGCACTGGCCCAGCTCCCCTGCTCTCTGTCTGAGAAGCAAGAGTGAAAAAGCCTGGTGCTGCTTCTGTGGCAGCTTTCCAGTTTCTAGGAAGCAGGCCTATTTTCACATGAACATGGGTTTTTTTTAACTATTTACCCCTTGTAACTTTACTTACCTGAAACCTGTTCTTATCTATAGTACAATATCCAAACTTACCTGGTGGGACCATGAAAACCCATTCCAACAGAAATGACCTGTTTGCCCACCTTCTGAGCAAGCGGATATTGTGATTGGCTGCCTAAAGATTCAGTCTATGCCTGCAGTGACCGGGAATAATAGTGGTGATGGTAACAGTGACAATATTGGTGGAAGAAGGAAAATAGTTGATGTTGTCTCTGAGCACTCTTGACCAAAAGCACCATGTTAAGCACTTAAAATGCACCAATGCATTTAATGTTCACAAAAGCACTGTTAGATGGAAATTAAGAGGATTACCTTACAAATTAGGAAACTGGGCCCAAGCTGACTCTACCAGGTTTCTCTGAGTTCAAGACCTATGAAGGTCACTACCAACCAGCTGCCTCTCACAAAAAGTAGCTATGGACCATGTGCCAAAGTGCAACTTGTGAGCCATGGACCGGGTGGAACAGAGGAAGGGAGATGGCAAAGCCACATGCTTTGGGTGACACCAGTCATGCTCTTTCATGAGTGCTGCTATAACAGACCTAGGAAGTCACTTTAGGGTAACTTCACAATCGGGATTATATGAGGTCAGAGTGTGTGTGTCTGTCTCTATGTGTTCAGACCTTGTGTAGTGTGGATGCACTGTCTGAATGTATGTGTGAAGGTATGTATTGTGCTGTGTGTGTGCATGTGTGTACACTTCTGTGCATGCATCGGTGAATTAACTCCATGTGCATATGTCCTTGTGTGTGCACGGGTGTGTGTGTACCTGTGTGTGTGCACAGAAACATGAAGGGAGGAGATCATGAATGAGCTGTAGGGAGCAGTTCAGCCAGGAAAGTCCCCAAGATGAGTGGGGTATTTAGAAACTGGATCTGCAAAACTAAGCAGAAAGAGAGAACCAGTTGTCCCATGTATGCAGTCCCCCAGGCTCCCCTCAGGACACAGCTGAGCTTGTTCCTCTGAGAGCCAAGGAGAGGGAGGATGCAGACACAGAGCATTTCCCTGCAAAGGTTCTGCTCAGGCACAAGCAGGCTCCTACTTAGGAGCCAACCTGGGGGTTAATTCCTCAGAATCAGGGCCTCCAATCAATCCTGTACAATATTTGATGCTTTCCTGAGGCCAGGGTTCATGGGACAGTGCCTGCAGTGATGGAGCACTGGGCAACAGGGTGATCTCTGGACTCTGCCCATGGGGACATGGCTTTGAGAGGGAGAGAAGGTCATGAGTGTGAACCGCTCAGCGTCAAAGCAGCCCGGTGCTTGTATCTTGCAGGAATTTGCCGACTCTGTGTCCCAGATGGTCACGCAGAAGTTCCGTGAGCTGACAGTGGGCCTGACATCCATGCATGCCCGCCACAGAGCACTGGCAGGGATCGTCATGACCAAAGGTAAAGTCTCATGTCTTTGCTGTGGGATTCTCATATCAAGGAGAGGAAACTAGCATTTGCCTGATCTTAGGAAACAGGATTCTCACTCCCATCTGAAGATATGAAAAGGAAAACAAAACTAGACACAGAGAGATCAGGGACAAATGAGTGACCAGCAAAAAAAAATATAGTGCCAGTGATTGTGTAATTACACCTCTTAAAAGCCATCTCTGCACAGGCTTCTCTCAGCGTTCATGAAAGGTAGACCAAGGACCTGGCTGGCTCGTCCCTCGTTAGGCATTTTTCTCACATCTTTTTGTCAGGAAGAGTGGGCAATGCTGGAGGAACCTGCAAAAGCTGGAATGCAAGATCAGGTGAGATCACCTGATAAGTCACTCCAGGCTGGTGGGCAAGGCTTGTTCTCTCCCCTGTCTTCCTTTCCCTCCCTTAACATGCTTCCTCTGTGTGCATAAGGGCAGCCCAGTCCAGAGAATCCAATTCACCTGAGAATTATGAGCCCCTCCCGCTAGGGTTAGACCCCCTGAAAATCCTGTCACAGGAGACTGAATGCATCCCTTCCTGCAGGGACCCACAATGCTCACAGAAGAACGTCCATCCTCAGGCACAAATGATAGAACCAAAGGAAGACATTCACACCAATGGTCAAGGTCGTGGCCACTTTTATAAGCCAACATGGGAGAAAATGATGGTTGAATTTAAGCAATCAGTTGATGACCTATTCAGAGAACGTTGATGACCTATTCATAATAACTAACCAACTAGTTATTTGAATTCAACTGCTTTTATTCCCAAAGTTTGGCTTGAGTTGGTAACAACATGCTACAAAATTGTTGTAAGAATAACTGACTTGGAGTACTTGAGTTTCACACACACACTGCATGTGTAGGAGGAGGCTAAGGCTCAGAAGGAACTATCTACCTGATGTCCAAATATATCTGTGGTAATAGTTTATTTAAAACCAGGTGATTGGCATATTTTCCCATCATTCTCAACCCCGGGGCCTCTCCCAGTGCCATCACATGCAAGGACACTGGAGTAGGCAGAGAGCACTCAGGACACTGTCTTCACTTCAGCCAGAGGATATGTCACTTAACCTTTCCATTTTTGGCATCTTTTAAAAAAGAAGTAAAAACATCTTCTCCCACTGTAACTTGGTGAGTAGGATAAAGCACATACACTGCTTGAAAGGAAAATCACCTTACGAGGATCATGTTCTCAGTCAAAGGTGATTCCATTCAGTTGACGACACCCTTGCATTGGGTGCCATGCATCCACCTGAGCCATGACACTCACCCTGCTTTCACACATTTGGTGGCATCCACCTCTTTGTGCAGCACATGACAGAGTCCTCTCTGTCAAAACCACACTGCCAATGTGGCCCTTCTCCTGTCGAGCGCCCAGCAGACATTGATAGGATGCACTTATACATTGGGCACCATTCGGCATGCATCAGGGTGCCCAGAAAAGACACAGCCCGCCTCAGGATGTAACCACCCTGGAAACAGTCAGAGGTGGTAAGGCAAAAAGCAACTACTTAAATTTTAGTCCCCCTGAGGGGACTAAAGTGATGTGACACCTAGCGATGTGACCTCAGACCAATCAGCCTCTCTGGGACTGGGGACCACAGTAGGGCCTAATAGGAGGGTCATTTGAAGGATAAATGTGTTCGCGTGTACAAGCACTTAGACAGATGCCTAGTCCAAAATAAGTGCCACACAAGTGCTCTTATTAGTAGGCATACTCTCTCATTTGTAAGTTGCTTACTGAGTGCCCACCAGCACTACAGCCTATCCTAGATTCTGGGAAAACCACAGAGAACAAAATAGACAAGGAGCCTGCCGGCATGAGTTTTCCATCCTAGTAGGGAATGGGTCATAAAGAAAACTTTAAATCCAATGTAAAAAGTGTGTAAGAGCCCTGGCCAGTGTGGCTCAGTTGGTTGGAGTTTTGGTTGTAGATTTGATTCCTGGTCAGGACACCTAGGTTAGTTATCCAACACCTGGGCTGTGGTTCAGTCCTCGATCCCTGTCCCCGGTCTGAGAGTGTACAATTCCATGTCTGGACGTGTACAAGAGGCAACCAACTGATGCGTCTCTCTCTCCCTTCCACTCTCCCTTCCTCTCCCTCTAAAAGCAATGAAAAAATGTCCTTGGATGAGGATGAAAAAAAAATTAAGTGTGAAAGAATTATATGCACAGAGTTGTAGGATCACACAAACAAATTCCCAGCAAATTTTAAAATTTGGAGTGTCATGGATTTTTCTGCCACAGATTCCAGGATAACATAGTTTTAAATGATATTGGCCTGACACCTGAATGTGAATGAAGAAAGGAGGAAAGGAGAAAGGGAAAGACACCAAACAGTGTTTCCTCTTCATTGTGTAAAGTATTTCTGATCCCCAAAGCATATGTCAGGATTATTTGGTGAGTAGTTTTTCAATATTTCCCAGCTTTGGAGCTGGGATTATCAAGTATCTTTCCACTTTTTTAAGAAAGTCAAAGACTTTCCTTGGAAAACAGAAATGTTTTACAAAGCATTGTGGAAAAATGGTACTTAAAAATGCCAGTGAATACACTGCTTTGTGTGCAAGCAATTTATCCATGTGAACTAAATTTATTACATAAAAGTGAGATTTTATAAGGTAAAGATTCACTAATTAGTAATTTATGAATATTGAAGAATAAATTGCTGAAATTCACTTTCCTGTTATAAGATTTAATAAACATGTTGATTAAAAAGAGATTATGGAGAAATGGGCAAAATTACTAATAGAAACATTTTGAAATAGTTATTTACTTAAAGTTGATGTGCCATTTATTCTTAACTCTAATTCAGTTACTCAAGCAAACTCCTAAGAAACTCTGAGGTGGGGTGATATGTCTTATTCTAGTTGCTATGTATACAACTTCCTTACAAAAGTAGGTTTTCTTTAAATTAAATTATACAATCGCCCCTGCATTCTCTGGTGAGATGCCAATTCATCCACATGGATTAGTTCATGTAAAGTCCTTTCCACATATGAGCCTCAGACCATTTTGTAGCCATTACAAAAAATATGATAGCAAAATACGTACACATATGAAGTTATTACTTTTATCAAAATAATGCAGCCCTGTGGTAAAAACTTAGAAGAAAACCTGTGAATGAAAAACAATATTCTCCCCCATTCCTCACTAGAGGCAGACACCTCTAGTCATGTTTAATTTTTGTTCTCATTACTGTAAATACTATGTTGTTTCTATATTTCTGGATTTTTAATTCAAGATACTATCTACTGACTCACACTGTTAAAATTGGGTGCTTTTTTACTTTTTATTATTTTTGTGTAATATTTGTAATTTTATATAAATTCTTCAACTTTATTTCTTACACCATCCAGTTCAGATGATCCAGCCTCATTTCCTGTTCATAAACTACATGTGACCCATTTACCTTCCCTGATTGGTCTAAGCTGCTTATTTTTGTATTTTTTTTCCTCATACAATTTTTCTGATAAATTTCTTCCTTCATACATGTTTTTGTGAAATTTTCAATATCCTGAATAAATCATCTGCCTTTTACCTTTCTTTTCTTATTTTTAATATACCTTTCACTTTGTGTTCTTAGAAATTTTTTAAATTTATCTGACAACTCAACTGCCCTTTTCTCCTTAAGTTTTACAATGTATATTGCTCAAGACATCTTTCTCGTCCTCAGGTTCCTCGTTTTCCAAGGGATACTCTTCTTGTTTTATAGATGCGATGTGTCCTCAAATTTCTCCAAGGTGACTCATTGGCAAATTCCTAAGTTCCCCTCCGCTCCCTGGTTGCTGTGCTTCCTCTGTGATCAGGCCCTCTTTCTTCACATCCAGTCTCTTTCATCCTGCGTGCGATTTTTGTCTGAAGTCTCCCTTGTGAATAAAATATCAGGCTGATTGTCTCACAGCACCATGCATGGACTTCCAATTGTGCAAAAAGTGTCCAGTTGTGGTTACTTTTTCAAACAGGCTGTCACCCCAACAGGAAGTATGCCTGGCCCATCTCCCAGTCACTAGCAGCCACGTCCTTGAGACACAGCATCACATGAATGCTGACTTGTGTACACAAAATGTCTCTCATTACAATCAGTCCCTGACTGGACATTTGGCCCACCCCACCCCCACTTCTGCTCATTTAGAGATAAACAGGAGTTTATCACGAGGGGCTGATCAATGCCACCGAAACTAAACCTGCTAAAGAGAGGGCTAAATCCTCACAAAACGCCTTAATTTACTCCTGCTCAATAAGGAGATCCATCTAAGGAAATTCATAAAAAAAGGAAGACAATAATATGTATCTGCATTCTTTTAAGATCAAGTACCCCCATCAAAGCTATTCAAATATTTTTGCATTTTTTGATCATTAAATCATAACCTGTCATTTAATTGCCCAAAATGTTTTATTGAGGGGAAAAATAACCTCAACACTGTATTTTTTAAGGAAGGAAGGAAGGGAGGGAGGAAAGAAGGAAGGGAAGGAGGGAAAAGAAGGAAGGAGAGGGAGGGAGGAAGAAGTTCAAGACGATTTTTTCATGTTACCTGTTATAGGAGGAGTTAATTATCTTTGGCCCCCACGTATAACTGGAGGTGTAACAGATATATTCTGTAGGTCTTGGACTAAGAATCAAATGTGGAGCTGGGTACAGTTGTAGCCTTTCGAAGTCCTCTGGGTTTCCAAACATGTGCATGGGGAGGGTCATGGTTTGTACTCCTCTCTTACCCAGTTGACCTGTATTTAAATTTTCACAGTCGATCGTCTGCGGTAGCTAGCCCTGCTCTAGAGTAAACACTGGAGAAGCAAGTGGTGTTGCTCTCTGACCGCCCTCCCCTGCAAATCGAACCATGGGAAATCACGCCGAAGAAATCCCCTGTCTTGAAGTCTCCCCCAGTGCCTTTGCACAAACACAGCCACTTCCTTCTCATTTGTGGCCACTCAGGGCATGTCTTCCTTTCACACCCCTACATCTACACCCTGTCACATTCCTCACACACTCTTGTGTCTACACCTGGTCTCCTTCCACTGTGTTGGGCTTTGGAAGCCCTCAGGAAGGAGGGCTCTGGAGACACACCAGAAGGATCCTGGGGAAGGAGACTGTCACCTGTGCTGACAACTGAAGAGGGAAAGCAGGTAGGGCCGTGCTTCTCAGATCAGGACCCCTCGGAGTGAAGGTGAGAAAGGAAGGAAGTGGTAGCTCCCACGGGAGGCAAGGAGTCAGTCAACTCTGGAGTCATTCCTGGGGAGGGTCCAGTAAAAGAACAAAACAGCAGTCAGAAGAGTCAGGAGACAGAAAGGATGAGGGATGAGGGCGCAGGGGGTGATAAGCATCATCAGCACCTCCCTGTACCATCAACCATTAACCAAAGAGAGTTTTAAGTCACCAGCCACTTGCACCCAGCATAAATCTCAGAGAAAAAAGAACAGAACGAACTAGGAGGTCAACAGAGAGCTTCCTGTCAGAGAGATGGAATCCGGAGGCTGATGAGATTCCCCCTTTAAACACCTTCGAATGTGTCCCACATCCTCCTTCTTACAAACGGAGAACATCAAGAACATCAAGTGATCACTCATGGAAAGGAAAGCTCTTCACTTAAAATATTTAGCCCATGAATTATACATGAGTTCTGCTTCACACTCTCATTATTTCTGGGTTCAACTCCAGCCAGGCGTCCTGTCAGTCATCCTGCTTATCACTCACATCAGCTGCTGCATGAGAGTCCCTTTGATCTAAAAGAATGGGTTCCTAATGGGGCGAAGTGCACATTCCACTTGTCCAGAAGGGAAGATAAACAGAATTGCCAATCCACTAATTGCAGCGTTCCTGTCCTACTTTCTTGCGAGTAGGGTGCTAAATGTAACATCACCATGTCTGTATCCAGGAAACCCTCACAGTGCTGCTGTTTGAGGACACAGCTAACAACCTCCTTGTAAACTAACCAGGCCACCTCGCATCTTCTAATCTGTACCGAGTACTACCAGAACTTTGTGCGTTCTGGAGTTTATCAGGTATGAGACACACCTGACTACAGGGCATAGATAGTGAGTAGATCGGTGGTGTCTTAAACAAATCCCCACCTAATTAGTCTCACAGAACCAGCAGGCTGGACACCAGGGGCTGCTGGCTCGGGTCTGGCGCCTCATTGTTTTAGCATCTGTAATTCTCCTGGCTTTCCTTCATCCTTCCCCAAAATGCTGCTGTCCTGCTGTTGGCCTCCTTCAGGGAGGGAAGAGGAGGAGGCGTCCTGCACTCCTGATCAGAACTTTGTTGAACCAGGTAAGGGAAGAGGACTGACCTCAAGCTCAGGAAATCAGCCGAGAGTGACTCCCGTCTCATTGCAGCCCCAACTCCCACAGTCACTGATTTAATTCTGAGCAATAACTGAGTAACCAGCTCTGACCAGAAGAGAGGAGAAAGATCCGTGGGGGCAGGAAATAGGACTGCAGAGAGTCTGCCCAATCCCTAACCTCCAAAAGTTAGATTTGGAAATGCTGAGTTAATTTATTAGGAAAGTGCATCAGATGCATTGTAATCACATAGACAAAGTCAACCCAATGGCTGAAACTCCATTCTTAATGTGTCCATGTTGTCTCACATAGACCTCATGTTCCAGCCCCCACCTCGTCTGCGCCTCACAGGGGCCTTAGCACATGCAGCCACCATATCATGGGTTGGACCGCCCAGAGACCCCCAAAACAGCCAACATCCCCCCAAAAGAGCCTCCAGCTTCTGCTAAGTTTTCCTCTCCATGCTGACCTCTCCTCCTGCCTGCAGCCCACTGAGTCTGGGAGAGCTTGGTTCCATGAGGGAACCCATCCACCTATCAGCCCTCACTCGAGCAATTGTCTATTAGGGTTGGTCTCAGCACTGCCTCTGGTCTCCTTGGTGCCCTGGAGCTGTACATTCTTGTGGGGTGAGCAGTGTGTCCTGGCCATATCTGACACAGCAGAATCACCTGCATCCACTGTCCCCCACTCCTCGTCAGGCTACGTGGGGATCTCCATCTACAAAATAAGCCAAGACATTTAGAAGAAAAGAGAAGGAGTGGCGCTAGAACCATTCACTTTTTGTGGTGCCAAGTCCAAGCCCTCCATCCCACCTTGGCCCTGATCAGGCCTCAAAACAGGGGGCCACTCTCAGTCCTCACCAGGGTGCTGATGCTGATGAACAGCCTGGCAATACCAAGGGAGAGGGACCAGACCCTGGGCGCAGTTCCTGTGAAGGAAATTAATGTGCATGTGATTCTGTGCTTGCTCTAACCACCAAGGATCCCTTAGAAACCCAGGCCTGGTTCATGACTTACTCACAAAATCCACCAGTGTCAGCACTTAGGACTCACTGATAAAAAATGCCTACTATCCTTTAAAACAGAAACAGCAAACAGCCCTCAGTCCCCAAGGGCACCCACACAGCAAAGTTTCTCTGTAGACACCCCTGAATCTGGTAAATTCCACATTGGGCAGTTACAGGTACAAACTTTCAATGTCTAAGAAATTGCTTCAGATGCTTAATCAAATCTTCCACTTCACACGTTCCACAAACATACAAACACCTATTTAAATGGGCATCTGAAATTATCTCAGGGCCCAGGGCAGGGAGGCACCCTGCACTTAGCCAAACGCAGCTCATTCACTGAGACCATATCCCTCAGACAAGCTGGCCATTCTAGGATCTTTCAACACCATCTTTTGTTCCCAAGTGCTTTCAAGATGCACATTAACTTCTCCCAGCACCCCATCCTCTCAGGAGGTGCCCACCAATGTATCCCAGCCTGCATCACACTGAGGTACTTCTCTCCAGTGTGTCTGCCTCCTTCCCTGGCTGCCAGCCAAAGTGACAAAAGTTTGGGACCTTAGGATTTTAGTTTTGCATCCCCACTACCTCCAATAAGATAGGTGCTCCTTGCCCATTGAGTGAATGACATAGATAAAAGGCCCTTGAGATCATAAGGCAGGAGCTATCAGTGAGATTCATCACTGATTTTTGGTTTCACCTACAGCTCAGTGCCACAATCAGATTTATTTTCAAGAAACTCTTGAGCATGCTCTGTTTATCAGCTATTCCTAACAATCCCCCTTGTTCTCCTATGACCAACATGAGCTTTATAGTCAATATAAATAATAAAAGAACATGTGGTCTTTAATATCATTCTAGCAATAGGAATTATAGAAAATGTCTGGTTGCAAATATGGGAAACAAAAGCGATTACAGGGGAATTGAAGGACATGTTAAAATTGTGGTATTTTTATGACATTCAGAAAGGCACATGTTAAACACATGACATGATTTTAATCTTCAAAAACTTAATAGCACTAGTTTTGTCCCCATTTCCCAAATGAGACAATGGACAAGTTTACCTGACCAAAGTCTCAAGAGAGTAGAATCAGGGTTACCTGGCTCCAAACTTGTGCCTGGAGAGGGTCAGACCCTGCCCACCTCGTCATCCAACGTCCTATACAGACATGTTGCCACTCATAGGGTAACACACAAAACTCTTACCCATCACTTTCTTTGCTCCTAAAATCCACGAATTCGCAACACCTAAAGAGCAGAAGCCCTGGGGACACTGGTGTCTTTGGGTTGTGGAGGCGGTCCCAGATCAGGACCTGCGTGGGAGAAAAACTCCCCTGTCCAGAGTAAAATTACTTTCCTTCAGTCCTGGTCCAGCCAGTCCCCCACAGAACAGATGTGCCTGAGCGGCCTTTTTAAAGCCTCTTTATCTCAAACTAATTAGAGGAAATTGAGAGAATATAAACAGAAACTTAGAAGAGGAAGAGATGGATTAATAGGAGAAGACTGAGAATCATAGAATGTGAACAACCAACGACTAGAAGTGAAACTGCAGGAAGTTCTCTGCAAATATTCAGAGGGTGCAAACCACTGGGAGGCTGGGGACCTGAGCGAGGGAGTGAAACTTCAGATCGTTCAGGCTCACTTTGGAGGAAACTTTCCTAACACTGAGCTGAGACGCTGTGAAAGGGACATCTTGGAAACACAATGACTTGAGTCGTTAGACCCAATGGACACAGGCTGCATAACAAGGACTCGGAATTAATTATACACCACACCCTCAGGCAGTCTGCTCAGAGTTTAAAGACCATTCCTTTCTGTTTCTAATTTCTACTTTTTTTTATATTTGTTTCTTTGACACCGGTCGCTATATCTTGCCTTCAGTTTTAGGAAGCCCGTGGTCAGGCATCAAAGCAAAATGAAGGTCCCCATGCTGCCTGCTATGCTGTGAGGAATGGTTCCCCTTGTCTCTGGCCCAGGAACTCCTGTCTTCCTACAGAATCCATGAGACAGTAACAGGCTGACTTGCCAGCTGGTGCATAGGGTAGAGTCCCAGACCTTGACAGGTACCCTCCCCGAGTCTTTACACTTATGCAAGAAATACACATGAGTTTTTCTCTTCCCTTTTTCAACACCTCTGGCTTTTTCCATGTTATAGTATCTTAGAAATCTTTCTACATCTGTAGAGAAGTTCTCTGTCCTATCCTACAGCCCCAAGGAGCCCAGGATACAGATGTCTATATGTTAACCAGCCCCCTATTGATGGGCACTCAGGTCATTTATTATTTGCTATTATAAATGTTGCTGAGGCAAAAAGCTTTGCACACACACCATTTTTACATGTGCAGGTGTGGGTAAGATAAATGCCCAGGAAAAGAATTGCTAGGTCAAAGGGTGTATTCACTTGTCATCTGAAATTGTTCAATTGTCCTTCAAATGTAACTACCCCCATAGAGTCCTCCAGCTATTGTGGGTAGATGCTTCCCCACGGCCAGTCCACCTGCACATTGATGAACTTTCCAATGTTACCAGTCTGGAAGATGTAGAGTTATATCTCATCATATTTTTAACTTGAACATATACATGTATATGTAATCAGTGAGGTTGAATGTTTTCTCATATATTTAAGAACCATTTTATATTTTCTTTCTGTGAACAGTTTTTTACATAGCTTTTTCCTATTTTTCTAAAATGTATTTTTTCTAAAAGCTTTTTATATATTCTAGACAAAATGCTTTTTTGTGATATAAATTGTAATGCTTTCCCATTTTTAATTGTCTTTTTGCTGCCTTTAAAATATTTGTTCATTCAGAGTTTTTTTATGCATTTGAATATAACAATCTTTCTGCTTTGGGACTCTGAATTATAATAAGAAAGTTCTTTTACCCACCAAACTTATAAAGAGATTATCCCATGTTTTCTTCTACTATATTTACAACTTTTTTTAATCACCCAAAGTCCATAGTTTACATTAGGGCCACTCTTGGGTTGTACATTCTGGGGTTTTAGACAAATGTATGACATGTACCCACCATCACTGTATCACACAGAGTAGTTGCACTGCCCTAAAACCCTCTGTGCTCCACCTGTTCACCTCCCACCTCACCCCTGACAACCCCTGATCTTCTGCTGTCTCCATGACCTTTTGCCTTTTTCAGAATGCATGGAGTTGGAATCCTACAGTATATAAAATTTTAAGATTGACTTCTCTCACTTAGCAACATGCCTTTCAGGTTACTCCAAGTCTTTTCATGGTTTGATACCTCATTTCTTTTTTTGTGCTGAATAATAAAATATCTCATTGATTGCATATATCACCATTCATTTATCCATTCACCTACTGAAGGACATCTTGGTTGCTTCCAGGTTTTGGCAATTATGAACAAACTGCTATTACCCTCTGTGTGCAGTCCTTTATTTTTGCATCTAAACTTTTGATCCACTGGAATGTACATGGTGTAAGGTAAAAATGCAACTTTATTTTCCAGGTGATTCTTCAGCCACTAGACACTGTTAATGAAAGAGTCTCTCTGCCCCTCAGGCAGAGGTGTTACTAACCTTACCTGCTCCAGATTCCTGCATGAGTTTGGATGAATGTGTGGACTCCCTGTTTCATTCCATTTGTTGGACTTCATGCATCAGTACACAGCAATTTGTCACTGAGCCTTTATCACCTGCTTGATATCTATTAGGGGCTTGTCTCCTGGCATCAGTCCTCTTGCTCAGAATTCCCTGGATTAGCCATTAGAATCATCTTGCATGGCTCAGAAACAAAAAACAAAACTATGCTTTCAAGCGGGTTATCTTTATCAGAAACGAAGCCCACACATTCCTGTTGGAATCTAATCAACCTTATCGGCCACTTTAGAGAGGACGCAGGATGTCAAATCTTCTCCCCAGGAATATGGCATGCCTTCTGTTTGTGTGGGTTCTGTTGGTGCCTTCAAGTCAGGTTGTGATGTTTCATTATCATTCTTGTTCATTTATTGTTAAACATGTTCCTATTATCTTCTTTGCTGCTGCTGTAAATGGAGTCATTTCTCCTTTATGGTTTCTCACTAGTTGTTGGGTACAATATGAAAGCTATCGATTTCTATGCATTAACTTGTACCCTGTTTCCTTACTGATTTTTACTGTTTCTAGCAGTATTTCAACTGGGTTCTCTGGAGGTTTCCCCATATACAGTCACAGTGTGTTCAAACAGTGATCATGTTACCTGCTCCTTTGCAATTATCATACCTCTAATTTCTCTTTTTGTGCTGCTAATAGCTTCAGTAGTTGTTAAATAATGAAGTTATAGTGGGCATTCTGGTCGTGCTTCTGAATGCAGTAGAAAGCCCTCTAGTGTTTCTCATTAAGCATGATGCTCTGTGTGGGTCTGTGTGTGTGTATCCCTCCTACAGACAATATATGTCTCTACCTACATACATGTGTATATACATACCTGTCTATATATATTATATTGTTCTACATGTATGTTACCTCCACATATGTGTGTGTTACCTCTATATGTGTGTGTGTTTACATATACCTCTCTATATACAGTATATACTATATGTGGGATTTTTATATATAAAAATCACATTGGAAAAATTCATCTATTCTTTTTTTTAAGCTTTATTTATTTATTTATTTTTAGAGAGGGAAGGGAGGGAGAAAGAGAGAGAGAGAGAAACATCAATGTGCAAAGTTGCTGGGGACCGTGGCCTGCAACCCAGGCGTGTGCCCTGACTGGGAATTGAACCTGCGATGCCTTGGTTCACAGCCCGCACTCAATCCACTGAGCTACCCAGCCAGGGCAGACTCATCTATTCTTTTATTGAGTTTTTATCAAAAGTAGTCATTGGATTTTTGTCAGTTGTCATCTCACTATCTGTGGTTATAATCATATATTTGTATTATATTTTAATTTTTTTGAAATAATCCATTTTTGTGTTTCAGAATAAACCTACCTCATAGTGATTACACCATTGCTTTTCTTGGTCTGATGCTTGGTAGCTTGTATTTTTTATCATATAGTATCCATAAGTGAGGCCACCTGTAGTTACTTCCTTGTTTAGTCCCACTCACATGGGTAGATCAGTAATATAGACATTTTACAATAAAAACAGTTGAAAGGTTTTCCTCATCTTTATATGCTGTGAAACACATCAGGTAGCCTTGAAATTGTCTGCTACTTAGATGTTGATAGAAATCCCACAAAACTAACAGCTTGGTGTTTTAGGAGTGGAAGGGAGTTCTGATCACTTTTTCTACTTATTCTATACAAATTGGTATGTTTATGTTTTCTGTAACCACTCCTCATGTGGTCAGCATAAGTGTTTTACTCTCAATAGCTATTTTATGAGAAAAGAAATAAGCAACAACCACGGTGTACCAAGTCCTGCTTCTACACCTACTTGGGTTTCATTGGTCGTAGCTGAGTTTATGCAACAGATGTTGTGGGTGCCACACAGGCCTCTCCCTGCAACAGGGCCCCTCTCCCCAGGGAGCAGAAGCCATCAGCACCTTCCCTCACAGCAGGGTGCCCTGCACATTCCAGAGTTTTCCATCAGATCAGCAGGAGACTACACAAAAAATGACACCTCCTCTTTGCCTGGCTTCATCCCCCATCCTAGCCTGTTTCCATGATTGTCTTCCAAGTTCCTCCTTAGAAAACACTCTCCATAAATCACTGCCCAGGAATCGCTGACTCAGCCTCTGTTTCTAGGAAGCCCGTGTAGGAAGTGCTCTCTGTCTCCCTCTGTCTCCCTCTGTCTCTCTCTCTCTCTCTCCCTCCTTCTCTCATTCTAGGGACACTCTGTGTGCAGCACTTATGTGTTATTTATCACACAATATCTTACCTTGGAGACATTTCTGTCCCTGTGTCATCTCCCTAAATTCAAAATAAATCCTTTAAAGGACAGGACTGTGTCTTTGACACCTTAGTATGGTGCTAGCACCTAGGACGTGGATTAATGAAGAGTGAATAAGCAAATAGTGCGTTTCTTGGGCTACAAAACTGTCATGAATATGGTAGTGCCTGGAGTGCGGCGGAGTGAGAATTAATGAGGGGTGAAGGGAAAGCAGTTCCTTTTTCCAGCAGCTCTAATTTCCACAGAACCCAAAGAGGGGGAGCAGACCAGCCCTCGGGAGAGGAGGTGCCACTTCACAGGTCGTTGTCTGTTGAGAAGTTATACTGCAGGTGCACTGGACATCTGCATACTGGAAAAATTTAGGAAATCATTATAAATGTTAATTTTCATTCCTCCAAATACCTGCTCTAATTAAGCTGGAATTTGCAAAATGATTCCCCCATCAAAATGGCTGCCTCACTGGCTATTTCTCAGCAGTGCCACTTGATAACCATTTTAGTTAGAATGTAGCTCCTTATGGGATGAGGTGCTGTGGACAAATGACTCTCAGGTCCTGTCAAGGGCACAACTCGGGAGCCACTGTAATAGGGCTAGGCCCTGTGGAAAAGGAAGCAGCTGCATTTTGAGTTGCTTTTAAACATTTCAGCCAGTCCCAGGGAAGAAATCACAAGGGGGTCATTGTAGTCACTTTTAACTTGTCTTAAAGAAGCTTGTAGGTATGTGACCAAAACATAGGGAAGTAAGTGTCCATAGCTTCCTGAGGTCTCCATGAGGCCAGATCTCAGCACAAAGTGGTCAACAATGACCAACCTGGCCCACACCCTAGGCAGCTTTCAGGACCACAGAAATAAGGAAGGAGGGACCTAGACAGACAGAAAGCAACACTGTACAGCTCTCATCCATCTTCCCAGTGGTCTTGCCTCCAACATGGTGAGCCAGCCTTCTGACACAACCAAGTGAGCTGACATTGGCTCAATCCACCCTCTTTTCCCCAGTCCTCATCCCCCTCCCCTATGTCACTTGTGGTGCTCATTGTCCCCTCTCTTTCTCTCTACTCTCCCATTTTATCTCTATAGAAAGAGCCACTCTGTGTGGAGAGGGAATGGGATGGGAGCATGTAGGCTTTAAAACTAAGTTCTCAGGGTAGAACTTTCAGCACAGAGCAATATGCACATGTAAAGAACTTATTACTTGCCCAGCAGTGGCAATTTGGCATTTGGGAAAGTAAATGCTATTAAAGGGTGCACTTCAGCATGTACTTGGTTTGCACATCACCTCTACAGAGAAATGGCCTATACACCTGTTTACTACAGGCCTTGCAGAGTGGGAACAACCAGCTGCTAAAATGTCACCTGCATGCTGACAGTACACAGCCCCAGCAAGCCACAGACATCTGTTAAAAGGCACAACTGGCTAAGGTCCTGACACCATTCTTTTCACATCTGGAGGCAATACCTAAAAACTCAGATTTCCTACTATCTCAAAAATATGGACTGGATTGTCCCAAGCAATCCATCTAATTACATGGACTCTCCAGGGAACACCTTCTTGGAATATTTTCTGGAAATTCTGGTTCCTGACCTTGAGGGATTTACCAGCTAGGTGAAGAAACATGCAGCTACACTTGCAGACCCATAATGCTCACTAAATCAGGATAAAGGAATGAATTTTGTGCTCTTTTAGGGTCTCCCTAAACATAGGCAGATCAACATCACATTTTAAAGGCACAGAATTTGGACTTGTTGTTGAGGTTTCTTTTGTTTTGTTTGTTTTCCATTCTTGCAGAGAATATCATTTTTGTTGACAAAATTCCCTTGACTTCAGTGAAAATGAGCACTGTCCTGTAAAGAGTAACTCATGAAGCCTGCACTGCTTAAGGGATCCATCAGCCCCGCCTTCAGAGTTGACCCTACGGATGGAAACGGAGAAATGCTGAGGCCAGTAGAGGAGTGATAGTGGCATCCCCAGGCAGCAGCCAACACCCCCATCCTGTTGCTGGGAACCTGGACTCAGAGAGCCAGAAAACTCCCCCATTTGTGATTCTGACCTCAAAACTCCCTGTTTTTACTCTATATTGTGAGCCTTAAAAACAACAACAATAATAACTTGAGCGTTCCAGCCAAGATGGAGGCATTGGTAGATATGCTTCACCTCCTCACACAACCAAAAGAAAGAACAACCAATTTAGAACCAAAAAAGAACAACCAGAACTGCTAGAATATCAAACTGTATGGAAGTCCTACAACCAAGGAGTTAAAAAAGAAACATTCATCCAGACTGGTAAGAGGGGTAAAGACAGGCAGCCAGGGATGGAGAAAACGTGCAGCAAGGCATAACTGGCAGACCGGGAAGGCCAAGCGCTGGCTGACAGACTGGGCAGTCCCACATTTGCATGTAGATAAACAGATAAAATTGGGGAACAAGGCAGACTGAGCAACACAGTGTTCCAGTGCAGGCAAAATAAAACCTCAGAACCTCTGGCTGTAAAAACCTGTAGGGGTTGTGGTGGAGGGAGAAACTGCCAGTCTCTTAAAGCCAGGTGAGAGCCAAGCAAGCAGCATTGTTCCCTCTCTGACCCATCTCCCACATCAGTGCCACAATGCAGGGAAGTGGGTTGCCCCTTCCTGGCAAATACATAAGGCTCCACCCCTCACAACATAACAGATACACCAAGGCAAAAAAGGAATACGACTCAAATGAAAAAGCAGATCAAATTTTCAGAAAAAGAACTAAGCAACAAGGAACTAGCCAACCTATCAGATGCAGAGTTCAAAGCACTGGTAATCAGGATGCTCACAGAAATGATTGAGTACAGATATAATGTAGAGGAAGAAGTGAAGGCTATACAAAATGAAATGAAGAAAAATATACAGGGAACCAACAGTGAAGAGAAAGAAACTAGGGCTCAAATCAATGATTTGGAACAGAAGGAAAAAAATAAACATTCAACCAGAACAGAAAGAAGAAGCAAGTATTTTTAAAAATTGAGAAGAGTCTCAGGAACCTTTGGGACAACTTTAAATGTTCTAACATCTGAATCATAGAGGTGCCAGAAGGAGAAGAGGAAGAGCAAGAAACTGAAAACTTATTTTAAAAAAATAATGAAAGAAAACTTCCCCAATCTGGGGAAGGAACTAGACATACAAGTCCAGGAAGTTCAGAGAATCCCAAAGAAATTTGACCCAAAGAGGAGTGCACCAAGACACACCGTAATTAAATTACCCAAGGTTAAAGATAAGGAGAGAATCTTAAAACCAGCAAGAGAAAAGGAGAAGTTACCTACAAAGGATTTCCCATAGGACTATCAGCTGATTTCTCAAAAGAAACCTTACAAGCAAGAAGGGGCTGGAAAGAAGTATTCAAAGTCATAAAAAGCAAGGACCTACATCCAAGATTACTCTATCCAGTGAAGCTATCAATTAGAACGGAAGGGCAGATAAAGTGCTTCCCAGAAGGAGAGGAGGCAGGAAATGGTGCAGGGCCTCCACTCTCTGTGCCCCTGGAGGATCTGTAGGGATCAGCCTCCAGAAATGGAAAATGGGAATGGAATGGGAGGCATCACCATTGGTAGCTTATCCTGCATCCATCCTGTGGCTCTTTAGGAAAAATAATAAGCCTATGGGTTGAATCAGAGATCTCAGTGCAGTTTCACTGCTATTAGTGACATGTCATGCAGAGCTCTGTCCTTGGGTGTAAGTGCAAGTATCAGGAAGCAGAAAATTTGTAGCACAGACATCACTCCTGATATGCAGCCCCAGACACTAGCCAGGCCCAGGCCAGAATCCTGGTGAGTGTTGTCAAAGGCTCAGCAAAGACCCTAAGTCTGTACTGGGCCCAGGGAGGGAACCAAGCCCACCAGACACCTCTGTAGATCTGGAAGGCCACACACTGGGCCTGGTGTTCTGCTGTCACCCATGTGGTCAGTTACCCTTGATTGCCTCTCCACATGGCCTAGGTTGCACTTTTCACAAGTGCTCTTGGGGCACAGGAGCTGAATGTGTGACACTTGTACCTCCCGCTCTTAGGGATTATAACATTGGTTTTCACAGGGTCAGAGGTTTGCTGAAGTCCAGGCAAAGACCAGGTAAAGGAGTAAATCAGTAAAGCAAATGTCTGTGAGCAGGAATGACTGGCTGGATCCTAAGTGACTTAGAGATGGACTTTGGGGAACCCAGGTACCTGGCCCAGCTCATCAGTGAGTTACCAGTGGCTCTAAGGGACAACGGGCTCTATGTAGGCTGGTGGAGTGAGTGCATGACCTGTGGCATTTTGAGTTTGCACAGGAATATCACATGGGGCCCTAGGCGGCCTCAAAGGCAAAAACTAACTGCATTGGGTGAGGTGGGAGAGGCCAGGCGAGTCTGCTCGGACAGAATCTGTGCCTGTCTTGGCCTCCACTCCCATCCTGTGCAAAACATGTTTCCATCAGGGGGACGCCTAGAGTCACCCTGGTTACCCAGAGTGACACGCATGTCCAGCCTGGGGTGGGGGCACTGCTCTCTTTGGAATCACAGCCCTAAATCCAGCAGCCCAGCAGGTTCCTCTCCCTCTAGATCTGGGGTGGCAGTGGCCCTGTGTCACTTGTTTGGTGGCAGATCACTGCATTGTCTCCTCCACACCTTCTCTTCCAAAGACCCTGCTACAGAAACATGTCCGTCAGACAGAGACACCCTCAGGTTTGCTCCTGTTCATCCTGGTTTGAGAAGTCAGTCGAGTTCCGGAAACGAGAACTCCCATTGTCAGTGCTTTCCCGAAAAAAGGTGGGCACAGGGCCACCCCAGCAGCTGCTGTAGCTCCTCAGCGCCCTGCCTCACAGCAGCTGTGTGGTGCTTGTGGCCTGTGCTGTCCTGTCTTTTACAGTGAATGTGGAGGCTTGCTACTTGGAGATCCTCAAGGCTTAAGGCGGCAGGCCCCTGGGCGGGATGAGGCAGGCTAGGGAGGAAAGCAGAGTCATCTCCAGGGGGCAGGGAAGGCTGCATGTGGTGTTCTGACTGTTGTCTTCTCTGCCCGCAGGCCTGGATGTCAGGCAAGCACAGGTTGTTGTCCTGTCCTCGGGGACCAAGTGCATCAGTGGCGAGTACATCAATGACCAGGGGCTGGTGGTCAATGACTGTCATGCAGAGATTGTGGCCCGGAGAGCACTGCTCCACTTCCTATATGCACAGCTGGAGCTGCACCTCAGGTAAGCAGCCCGTCCCTGGGGCACGTGCTCTGGATGTGAGCTCAGAGCTGCTGTATCCAGGCAGACTCCCTGTACATGGTAGACAGGCTGCCCCTACTGCATAAGCTTTACACAGAGGGGTGGCATCCACACAAGCACCAGCCATGTTGCCACACCAGCTGATCAAATGCTGAAATTGCAGATTCCGCCCCCCATGATTCTCAGGCCTCCTTCCAGGAAATACCTGCTTGCCTATGAGTAAACGTGACTGCAGCAGAACTACCTGTAAAGTTTATATCTGCTCACACACGTGCCTGCACATATGAACATGCCTTGTCACATACCCATTCCATTTGATGACACTGTCTATTAAAACATTTGCTGTGTCTTAGCTCAGGCTGCTGTAACAGATCACCACAGTGTGGGGGCTTAACCACTGATTGCTCGGCCTGG
This sequence comes from Tonatia bakeri, assembly GCA_004024845.1. NCBI lineage: Eukaryota > Metazoa > Chordata > Mammalia > Chiroptera > Phyllostomidae > Tonatia > Tonatia bakeri. Next base: position 93,611 of record PVIA01002097.1, on the reverse strand, counting down.
AGGCTGGAAGTCCAGGGTCGAGGTGCTGGCAGATTTCATGTCTGCTGAGGACAGTCTTCCTGGTTCACAGACAGGGTCTTGTTACCGTGTCCTCACGTGAAGGGGTGGGGGAGCTCTCTGGGATCTTTTTCATAAGGACACGAATCCCATTATGACCAATGCCTGCACCGTCATGACCTCATCACTTCGCAGAGGCCCCACCTCCTAGTGCCAGCAAATGAAGTTTGGAGACACAAACGTTCAGCGCCTAGGCAAGGGGTCTCTAAAGCGCAGCTTTTTCCAGCAATAACAGCACGCCACTGTAAAGGCACAGGCAGCTGGTCCTGCCTGTGTTCTCTCTCTTCATGAGCCAGAGGGTGTGCAGGGTCAAGAGCACCATTCAGAAAGAGAGTGGGGACCACGGCTACCCCTATGCTCCACATGCTGTCAACTGACACTCAGGGTGACTGGCCTGTTCACTGCCCACACTCTAAATGTCACAGACAAGGAGACGGCAGGAAGGGCAGCACTGGCTACAGGGGTGAGGAGGCATACTGAAGGAGCACTCCCCCCAGCTCTGGCTTAAGCTGCCCTTTGCTGTGGGTTTAAGTGAAGGCAATGTTTTTCCTACCACCAGCCCTCAGTTACTAAACCCAGAACTAGCCTTGCATTCTAAAAAGAAAGAAAACCTCACAGAAAAGCCCATCTCTGGGAGATGGTGCTGTCCCTCCTTGAAATACAGCGTGGCAACAAGGGAGCTGAGAGTGGGGACAGTGTTCCGTTGCCTGGAGCAGCTCCCTGCTCCCTGGTCCACTGCATCCCAGAGCAGATGGGGGGCCTGTGACATCACCCCAGCTCCATTTTGACAGAGCTGTGCCCACTTCAAAGGCGACCCACTTCACAGTGCAGTTCAGTACTTTCACCAGGCGTAGTGCCTGTGACCAGCAGAAAAGCTCGGGACTGCTGAGCACCTGCCTCTGCCCTGCCTGTGTCCCATTCTAACACTTTCTCAGCCAAGGACACTTCCCACAGAACATGACTTTCCTCTACAAGATGACATCAGCTGCAAGATAGCCTGCCCTTTAGTTTCCCTTCTCCAGGCCGAATCCTGTCCCAGGCCATGGGGAGCAAATACCACCAGACAAGCCCAGGCCAACTTCCCATGTCCCAGCCAGCTGCTCTGAATCCATCCGAAAACACCAACCAGGCTCGGCTCCAGCCTGCTCCTGCACCCCAAGCCCTAATGTGCCCAATTCCCAGAACTTGTCTCGAGACACCAGTACTAAAGTGGCCGGTGATGGGCTTTAGATGCTGTTTCCTGCCTGCTCCTCTTCTAAGCATGTCTTCAGAAGGATGTTCTGAAAGCAAAGGGCCATCCAGACCCTGAGAAATATGCTCCCAAGTCAGAATGCCCCGTGTTCTTGTGCAACCTGCTGAGACCTCCGGGATGTAGCAGGCTGTCACCTGCGCTGGCGTCTCTCTGTATAACAACACGGAGCCACAGAAATGCAGGTGGACGTGAGCACCTGCTGCATCCGGATGCAGCCCTGTGCTGAGCAGTTTGGCCACAGTGACTTCATAGCTATGTCTTTGCCAGGAACACTTCTTCCTTGCCTCTTCTAGCTGCTTCTACGTCCTTTGAAGCAGCGTTCCCCCACCCATGAACATGGGGTATTGGGGGCTTCAGGGAGTGACTCGTGTGTGTCAGGGCATGTGGAGCAGCCCCACGGGAGCAGGAAGGCCCAGAGGCACACCAGGCTGCCCCAGCAGATCAATGTGTGACCCCAAGGGGGACACCAGAGTTAAACAAGGGGGACAGAGCTGCAAATCTCTCCAAATGTGGGGAAGGCTTTCTCCCAAATCTCCAAGTGCTCAATCAGAAATATTTCCAAATACCCCTCACGTGCTTGTGTCACTGAAGGCATGGGCCAACACCAGCCCTGGGCTGGCTGTGCACTGGCACCATGGCACTGGCTGCCAGGGTTTCAACTCTGCCTCTCCAGGGGACAAGCAATGGCTGAAAAAAGACAGCAAAAGGCAGCAGGTCTCCCACAGCCACCCAGCAGGCCAGGCTGTGTGTATGCTCCAAGGTTGGGGGGTGCTTTGAGAGGGTGAGGAGGGCTGGCAGCGGAAGGAGCAAGGCAAGGAAGCAGAAAGGCTGGTGGGGTGCCTCTAGGGTTTCCTGGGGAGAAAATGTGTGTTCTGCTGCCTGGTGATCTCAGAACCCAGCAGAACAGAATCCATCACCAGTGGGGCAGAACGTGTGAAAACAGCCAGAGCGGCAGAAAGCAGAGAGTGCCTAGTGAGAATGAGGCCTGGGGGAGCGCAGCCACGCCGGCTCAGCTCCTGGCAGGTCCTCGGCACCTCAGAGGGGATGGGGGCTGGACGATTGGGGCAGCAGGCCAAGGGCAGCTGCGCGCCCTCCACCACCGGAGGGCTGCTCAGTGTGTTGGCGCTCTCCCCTGGTCATGGCTGGACCCAACAGAAACGCAGGTCCAAGCCCTGGGCTCCTCACTGGGCTGGCAGCCGAGCCCTGCCTCCTTTCGGAGTTTCTTTTCCCGTGTTAATACAGAAACGTGAGGCTGTACAGAACCCACAGCGCCTGGAGCCGGCGCAGTGCGGAGCACTTGTGAATCCAGGATTTAGGAAAGATCAGCCCGACTGTAACTGTTGCGGGAGGTAACAGGACAGGATTTCGCATGGTTTCACCTATTCTAGAGGTTTCCATGCAAAGGCAAAGAGGAAAAAACTGGGGAGCAATGATAAAATGGGACAAAAGCACCCGCCAATCTGGACGTGTCTGGTCGGTCGGTCCGCAGTAGTGAGTGCAGCCTCTTTCTGCCCCCAGCAAGCGGCGTGAGGACTCGGAGCGCTCCATATTCGTGCGGCTGAAGGACGGAGGCTACAGGCTGAGGGACAACACTCTGTTCCACCTGTACCTGAGCACGTCCCCCTGCGGAGATGCGCGCCTCAACTCACCCTACGAAATCACCACAGACCGTAAGAGATGGCATTTGTACATTTTTAGGAGCCCTATGTTCTGCTTGGTCCCACGCTCACTGTGCCCAGGCCCCGAGTGTGTGGTGTGTGGTGTCTGGGCACAGACGGTATCTGCCATTCTGTGTAGTGATCCCTTTCGAATATCAGAGTGGCTAGAAGTCTAAAATTACCTATGCCATTTCACCGGCCCCCACTCCATCTCAATAGACTGGAAACCCTTGTCCCAGGCTGGAGGACAGAATGAAGGAGGACGGGGGCCAGAATTACATGGAGTGGCTGCATCTTCAAGCTGCTTTGTTTGCCTTCTCTCCATCTTTGGGAGAATAAAGCTCAGTGTTTTCATGAAGCTTGATGCCAGCAAAGACACCTACCCAGGGTAGCTGGTGTCACCCACAGAGTTCCGTACTGAGTCCCCTCTTGAGACTTGCCCTCTGGGAGCTTTTCACAGCAGGTGCGCTCAGTACCCTTCACCCTCGCCACCATGGGGAGGGGCACTGTGTGTCCCCAAGTGGGGGACTCAGTGGGGTCTTCTCTGTGTAGGTCACGTGGTCAGTGCCCCCCTGTGAAATAAAAAGTGGGGGGCTAAGAAAGTCTGTTACTGATACTATGTGTGTATATCGCTACTACACATACTTGTGCACACACAACACACACACATACGTGCACACACTCCAAGAAACTGCACGGGGCAGCCTTGCTGATGCAGGCCCTGCTGCTAAATGCATGTGTGTGATGAGGAGTCTGGTCCTAATGAGTGACGGGGGCACCCAAGGCTCACTCAGTCTTGTGCTCAGAGGAAACCACAGACAGTGCAGTTACTGAAAGTCTGTTTTTGCCCTCTGACTCCCCCACCAAAGGCCACAGCTGTGTTCTCAGAACCACAGGGAAGAAAGACAAGCATGTGCTGGGTGCCTGCTGCATCCCAGGCTTGTGAGGAGCGCCTCCCTTGAAGATAAAGAATGTGCAGGGAAACGGCGCTCAGTCCTACATGGTTTTTATTTTATTTTGTATTTCCATCCTACATGCATTTCATCTATTTCTCTGGCACTCAGAAATGTTTCTGGTCCAGAAAAATGCATTCTGCTTTTTGCCAACTTTCCTCCAAGTTTTCCCCTTTGGAGAAGGCTGGACAGAATCCTCCATAGTGGGATTCCAAGTGACATTTTCACTAATGTCTCAGTCAGCTGGAGCAGCCAAAGCAGAACCCCACCCTGGGGACCTTATACGCAACAGGCATTCATCTCAGTCTGGTCGCTGCAAGTCCAAGATCCTGGCCCAGCAGACTCGGGGTCTGGTGAGGGCCCTCTCCTTGGTTCACAGACAGGGCCTTCTCCCTGTGTCCTTACCTGGTGGAAGGGGTGAGGAGGCTCCCTGGGGTCTCTCAGCAAGAATACTAATCCTATTAGGGAGCTCTACCTGCTCTGACCTCATCTGAACCAAATTGCTTCCCCACGACCCCATCTCTTAACACCATCTCCCTGGGGGTTAGGGCTCCAACATGAGAATTTGGGGGATGCAAACATTTGGTCCATACAATACCCAATGGAAAGCAAATGGAAGAACCAAGTCTAATAGTGAATCAAGAGAATGGAATCCACTAAGTGTCAGGGAGCTTTCAAGGCACTTCCCAGGGGCAAGGGGCAGGGGTCGGCCTGGGCAGAGCGGTGGTCACAGCCCTGCCTCCAAGGGAAGAGCCCCACCTGCCTCAGCACATGGAGTCAGCGGGGCATTCCTTCGCTACCAAATCTCAAAAAGAAAGAGAAAAAAATATGAAGTAGTTCATTTTTCTTGAGAGGTTCATCAGACTGGGTCTACATAATCCTACCCTACACACACGCGCGCGCACACGCGCACACACACACAATCCATTCAGTTACTGGAATTGTCTTCATTTGTCTTTTCAAAAGGTTTGACTTTATGAAGACCCAGACAAGAGGCCCTCAGGAAGTCCTGCAGGTGTGTGGGGCCAGTACTAATTCATCCAGCTTGCTCCCCACAGGAGCCCCAGTCACGCCTGAGCCCCACCGGTCTCTGTAGAGGGACAGTTCTGGCTCATTGGGCACCCACTGCAGCCTCTCCAGCTTTTGACTTGTAAAGCCGGAGGTTTAGAAAAACAAAACAGATATATCTCAGGTGCACCCTGGGGTTCACTTCCAGGCACAGATGTCTTTTATTTCATGGTGCTTTTAAGAAGTGGCAGGTGCTGCTAGGGGAAAGAAAGTAAAGTATTTTTCTCACATTTTGGCTGCAGATATGCAGGCAAAAATGAGGTGCTGCTCCAGAGTTACTGAGGCTGGCATTCCTCCCAGTGCATCCTACTGGGGATGCTGAGGAAGGAGCACCTGGCCAGCTTGTCCTGCAGACCGTCTGCCAAGAACCCTGCATTACTTTCCCTTACCAGTTCAGTGAGGGCAAGAAACCCAAATTCCTGCTTGGAAGGGCCTCCCAGAGAGACTTCACTTTCCCCACATTCCTGAGGAAGGCACAAGTCTCAGGAACAACTCTGACTTTGGAGAGAAACCACTGACATCAGGGTGGGGGCCTCTGCATGTGTCTCACATGAGTATTTCTCTCTGCCAATCTTTCAAGAGGGTTGGATGGCCAGGGGAAGGGATGCAAGGGCTCCTTCCAGGGCAGAGGCCTTGGGGACAAGCTCTGCCTGCTGGGCCATTCCAGAGGTCACAAGTCTGCCTCCTACAAGAAAACCCTGTAGAAGCCCAGCCTCACTGCCCATCTGCTGTGGGTCCGTGCTCCTACAGGGAGTCCAAAGCATGGGACCTGAAGGTCATGGCACAGTCATTATGTCCACAAATGCGGAGCACAGCTGTGTTTCATTCCCTCGCCTGAGGTCGTTATCAGTTCTGCCAAGCTTCTCACAACCCGGGAGAAGCTCCAGCATGGGAGATTCCCAAATCCTGGCCACTCCAGGGGTCACCCTGTCTCCTCTCGCCAGCACTCTGCCCTGTATGGTCCCTATTACTTGAGCTCATTTTATCCTCACACCTTCGTCTGGTCTGCAAGGAGCTGTTATCCATCTCTGCATGGCCACATGCTGGCCCCAACACCTGCAGCTGTGCCCACACTCTCCTCTTTTTCCTACACACACACACGTGCGCATGCACATGCACAAGCACATAGACATACACACACACTCAACAGGCATCTGACCTGACAAGTGTGCAGACACGCCTGTGATTTACTGAGTCTGAGATGCTCTGAACAGAGTTGTCCACAATGTCCCCCCTCCTTTAAAGAAGTAAGGGAATGTGCCCTGGCTGGTGCAGCTCAGTGGACTGAGTGCTGACCTGTGAACCAAAGGGTCACCAGTTTGATTCCCAGTCTGGGCACATGCCTGGGTTATGGGTCGGGTCCCCCTACCCCAGTAGGGGGGGTGTGAGAGGCAACCACTCATTGATGTTTCTCTCCCTCTCTTTATCTCTCCCTTCCCCTCTCTCTAAAAATAAATAAGTAAAATATTTATTTCAAAAAAAGAATGAGTGAATACAGAGCAAGCACAGGGGAGAAATTCCGCCAATAGGTCTAAACAACTGTTAGAGCCAGTATCACATCCCAGACCTCTGGCTAAGAGCCAGGTCTGACTGACCTCTAAGCATACACACCTGATTCCTGCCAGCTGCCAAGCAAAGGGGCCTTCCACAGGGGCCACCTTGGCCTCAGTTGTCCCCCCAGTGCTGAAAGCTCCAGGGGTTCTTGAGGCCGGGTCAGAGCTCTGTGTCCATGAGGCCGCACAGAGCCCTACTGTGACCTGGCCCACCTCCCTTGGATGCCCTGGCTCAAGAAACTCTGAACTCCCTATTTGTATTTTTTTCTCAAAAAACATTCATGTAGACAGATCATAAATTCTGCCTTCCTGGAGTCTTTAAAAATGAAATCAATAACTACTGGTCTGAAATGTCTGGGAGACATGTGGCCTGGGAACAGCTGTGAATTGTCCCCATATGTGGCTTATGTCAGGACCACCTGGGAAGTTCCTAAAAACGCATACCTGTGCTTTCCCTGAGATTCTGGCACATTTGGTGTAGTGGGTCTGATCTATGCTTTCAGAATTTCCCCTGTGATTGTGAGGATGAAGACCAGCCATGTTTTGAGCCAGCGGGTTCAAAACCCCTAACCTGTCTCCTGCCCCGATTGGGTGTGTCTCCTGCTGGCGCAGTGGGAAGGCATGCATGCACAGGAGGGTCTGCTGGGGTCTCCGCAAGGGCCAGGCAGATGTGGCAGGCAGGCAAGGCTTTTACTGGTAGGGACAGAGCAGCTCCAGCCACAGGCTCTGTATACAGAAGCTAGCTCCCACAAGGATGATTCCATTCCCTAAGTGGATGTGGAAGGCCTGGGCTAGGCCCAGGGCAGTTCTGATAAGAACCCGAACTGACCAGAGTGATGAAAAGTTCTAGGGCCCTTCCTGTGGCCGAGCTATTGTAGGATAACTATTGTCCTCCCTCTAACTCACCAATATTCTTAAGGCAAAGTCTCTCTTGGCATGTTCTTAAATAGCCTAGCTCTTACTGCCACTTCCAGGGAATTTGACAGCTTAGTGAAATCCTCCAAACTGTCTCCCATGAGATGAGATGAGGGATAGCATAGTTCTGTCATATCTTACGAGAATGTGCTAAATACCTAGTATGTTCTATTTCATTTATTATTCATTAGAGCACTTCAAGAGATAAGCCCAAATTCCCATAGGAAGTCAGGGAACCTAAAATGCACCTTTCTGAAGTCCCTGTCTTCAGATTTGCCTACTGAGTTACAAAAGCGTGCAATATGTGTTTGTGCACCATAGGATCAATGAATTTAAGTGGCCTCATAATTCACCATCGTCACCATCACTACCTTCATCAAGCAATACGAAGGACACCCACATGACCACGTGATAAATACTGTAGATGTTATTAAAATAAATAGTAGATGGCTTCACAGGTACACTTTCTGGGACATGTCTTTTGAAGATGACTCGAAAATGAGAAGTTTATTGGGTTTTAATAACATTCTCTCCCTTTCATATGCCTGTTTTTCTCATTTCTGGCTCTCTGTTTCTCCCCTAGTGCCTTGCCGCAGCCATGTGTCACTTTTTAGCTAGATCTTGGCTCCTAGGGGGACTTCAACTGTCATTTAGCTCCACCTCCTATTGCTTGTCTCCTAAAAATAAAATACCCACCTGACAATTACCTAAAGTGTAATACCCTATTGTGATGTCAGTCTCCAACAGTAAGGGCTTAGATTAATAAATACCATAATGAAGAGGTGGTCATTTGGACAATCAGAATTAGATTTGCATATACTCATTTGAGAGTGCATATGTGTCCACAGCAGGCAGGATTTTCACATTTCACACCTCTGCTGTAGGGTAAACCATAAACCCACTACAGGTTATTTAGGTTCCATTCCCCACAGTTTCTGGTTCACTTGGCATTTTGTTCTGCTTGAAGTGGCATCTTCAACTCCCTCCTGCCTCTCCAATTAGGCATGAAAGAGCCAGAGGAAATGGGCTTTACAAGATTGTTGACACGCAGAGCCCCAGGGACTGATCACACTCATCAGGGAGCTGCTAGAGAAGGCAGCCTGAGATTTAACACCTCTAAAAATAAATGGTTCTCAGGAGCCTCTCCTGCACCTGACTTTTCAGGAAAAATTAATCTACCTGAAAACTTCAGGTTAGCTCCTAGATACCAGTTGTTAATTCAAGCCAGGCCTCCCTGTTGGCATGCCATTACCAACCCAGAGGGTCTACTTCATGGGAAGTTTGTTGTGCAGAAGCAATGAGTAAGACTTGAGAATAGTCTTACAACAGGCAACTTTCAAGGTCTGGAGAACAACACCATCGTGGAAGCATTGGGAGAGTGATGTGATACTATAGTTACCAGAAAGAGAGGTACAACAAGTACCTTATTTCCTGAGAAAATATCCCCCACACAGAAGAATCAGGGCACTTGTATGTGGTGAACTGTGGAAACTATTATGTATACTGTCCCTCCACTCTCCCAATGCTGCCGGCCATAGGAAGTTGACGTGATAAAGACCTCTCCAGGACAGTGTGAAAAGTTAGGTCAAACCAAAGATTGCCTCAAGTGTTTTTGAGTAAATATGAACTATTTTATGTTCAATTTATCATAATCACTATCATCATCTTTGTCATGATCACTATCACCATCACTACCACGTTTATCACCATCAGCCTTACCATTGTCGCCATCTTCACCACCATCATTGTTACCATCGTCATCATCACCACCATCATTGTTACCATTGTCATCATCACCACCATCACCATCATCATCACCACCATCACCACCATCATCATCACCATTGCCACTATCACCATCATTATTATCATCAGCATTGTCACCATTGCCATCATCACCATCATTGTCAGTGTCAGGATTCATAGTGCCATTTAAAACAGCAAAGAAGAGATTTGTGCTCTGCCAGGGCAGGGCTGGGTGTTGCTTGGCTGTGCCCACCTTGGTCTTCCTGTGTGGATGACTCACAGACCAGTCCCAGTGGGTCTCATCAAGCACTCAGCTGGAAACAGGATCAAAAAGCAACCTAAAAACCTCAAAAGCTTACTTTCTCTGAGGAGTATGGCAATCTCTTTTCCCAAGAGATGGCCATTGGGTACTATGGATATGTAGTAAAAGAACTTTGGTTCTTAGAAAAAATACTGGAAGTTACTTTAAAATCTGAAAGAGATGTCCACATAAACCCACATCTTATTTATTATTTGATGCCTTCAGTAAGAATAAATGAGAAAGAAATCCCATTTCTACAACTTCTAAAACAAAACTGAAGCTTTTTAAAGAAAGTATCTAGCATCCATCATGTCATCACATGTAAGTAAATGTTGAAATCACTGCACTATTTCACATGCAATTTGAATGTAAAGCAGTTAACTGTTTCCATATTACAGTATAATCCAGACTTAATGTACAGAACTTTTTTAAGAAAGAAAAATAAATACAGTCTTCCCCTTACTCATGCTAGATCTCCAAATAACTATGGAGGTGGGGTGCAGTGTGTGTGTGTGCGTACAGAGGACTCTGGAAAAGGAAAAGAGAGGGAGCTCAGAACGCGTGTGTTAGGGACCCATCCACAGGCTGTGTCCCGTCATTCCTGAGCACAGCAGAGAGGCTGCCTCCCACAGTCCTTCGGTAATAACCGGCACCGTGCTGACACTCTCACCACAGGCTAGGAGGTGGGCACTATTATTACCCCAATTGCAATATGAAATAACTGTGTCACCATAATTTTCAGCAACTTTCCCAATGCTGTGCAGCTAGGAAATGACAAAGCCCAGATTAAAATCCAGACTGGGGTGGGCAGACCACAGTCCTCAGGCCAGATTTTACCCACTGCCCCATTTCCTGTATGGCCCATGAGTTAAGCATGGTTTTACATTTTTAGATGGCTGAAAGGGTGACAAAAATAATATTTCGTGACAGGTAAAAATGACATGGAACTCAAATCTCAGTGTTAATAGTGTGGAGGAACGCAGCCCTGGGCTATGCTGGCCAGGCGGTGCTGCTCTGTGCTTTGGGGCACAGCTGAGCGGCTGTAACCTAATGGCCCCTGGGCCTCAGACACTTGCTGTCGGGCCCTTTACCGGGAGGCAGCCAAGCCAGTCTAGCAGTGGTGCTCTGGAGCCCAGCGCTTCACCACGTCACTGTTGGAAAGAAGAAATTACTCCCTGCCCTGGCACTCACTTATGTTCCCCTGTCCTGATCCACTGGCAGTGGCCCTGGGGTCCCTTGAGAAGTTTCTGGGTGCACTCCTCCCCCACCCCCTCCAAGCTGGGAGCCCACCTGCCTCTGGGAAGACTGGGTCCCAGCCCCTTCTCACACCACCTCTTATCTCCTAGTGACCAGCAGCAAACATGTCGTCAGGAAGTTCCGAGGGCACCTCCGCACGAAGATTGAGTCCGGGGAGGGGACTGTGCCCGTCCGTGGCCCCAGCTCAGTGCAGACCTGGGACGGCATCCTGCTGGGTGAGCAGCTCATCACCATGTCCTGCACGGACAAGATCGCCAGGTAACAGCCCCTCTGGCAGCCCGAGTGACAGCAGGCACAGGGAGCATCCCCAGGTGAGGGCCCGTCCCTCCCTCAGACCACACTGAGTTTCAGGTGCTCGTGGCCAGGGCGTCCTGAGCGACTACGTGTCTGGAAAGTCTAAGCTTCTGCTGCAAACACAAACATACACGGTGCTGGTGTAGCTCCCTGTCGACAGTCTGGGCATCGCCAGGCTCAAGGGGTGAGGAGGAGGCAGGTTGTGCCATCTACTCAGCCCACCTGTGCTCAGCACCCCCTGGGGCTACCTGCCCCCAGGCACCCAGTCACACCTTGCCTCACACACCTGTAGCCCTCCCAGAACACCCTGTACCCCAGTGTGGAGAATGCCCTCCCACGTTCAGAACTTCCCTGAAACCTGGCAAACATTCTAGAAAACATGTACAACTATACTGACAGCTGAGGAGGCCCCCTCACCCCATGCCATGAGATGGTCTCCTTTCTGAAGATGTCCTCAAAGGCCCCACGTGGAGGTTCTATGGGAAATCTCAGCCCAGCCAGCAGGCGGAGAGGGACTTGCAGAGAGGACTTCAGGTGGTCCTGAAGGCGCCTTGTCCTCAGCAGCCACTCCTCGATCACGGTGGACAGAAACTTCCAGGAGTAGAGCCACTTCCCACCCTCCCATTCCGAGCTCCCAGGCAGGCCATCCCCACCAGTAGCCCTTCTGTGACTTCGTGTGGAAAATAGGCCCCAGCACCCCAGGAGGAGAGAAGGGTCACCTGGGGAGAGTCAGACACCCTGACAGAGCTGCCCCCAGTGGTGGTAACAGTGAAGTGATGGTGAAAAACTAGTGTTTGAGTGAATCAGAACTTCTTTTAGAAACTTGGATAGGTTCACTTTTCTGTAATCGATTTACCAAGTAATAACAGTGTATTGTATTCAATGTGGTCCTAGTCCCAGCCACGTTGCTCCTGAGAGGCTCCACGTGGAAAGTTCTGAGGTCAAAACTCTCGGGAGATGAGAAGGCTGGTCTCACGTGAAGGGGGAGGGAGGGGGAGGGTGGGATGTCATGGCAGCATCTCAAACCCCCCACACACAGGTGAATGTGGGGTAGGGCTGAGGGTGGCAGGGTGCCCAAAGCACCCAGGCCAAGGGCATTGTCCCAAGCGTGGTCCCAGCACATGGACACCTGTGAAGTGGGACTCTCCTGTTGTCACTCAAATAGCACCTTGCACAGGCCTGGCAATTGCCACTGCTCTTTGAACATTTGCTGAGGGTTGGATGGCTGCTTTAGCTGTACCACTCAAAGTATTCATCCACTGCTGCCTTTCTCCTGGAAAGCAGAGAGCAAGGCAGTCAGAGGAGGCAGGCAAAGGTGAAGGGCCCCTCTGTGGACTCAGGGGCCAAAGCAACCCGGACCCCCCCAGGGGGCCTCACAGGCTTCAGGGGAAAGGCAAGTGCCACAGGACCCCACAGAGGGCCCCATCCTCTCAGGACCTCCCTTTCCTGCTCTCAGGGGGCAGATAAAAGCTCAGCCCCTGTTCTCAAGGGCATCCAAATTCTCAGGGGAATTACCAATGGTTGCAGGAGAAATAGGGCCATTTGCTTACCAGGTTTCTAGCCCCTGGTCCAGCAAAGGCAACAGGAGGACCTAACGACAATGATCGAAGCCCTGATTCCGCACCAGAGGGAACGGCTGCTGTCCTCAGCCAGCTCGTCTTTCAGAAAATGGTGCGTTCCTACCTTGTGGTATTACATGAAGCAGGAAAAAGAAGCAATTTTCACCTTAACCAAAATTCTCTTGGTGCTCTAAGACCACATCGGTTTCTAAATCCCTAGAAAAGTGAAGTGAATTAGTGCTGCAAAACTGAAATTCCATGGTCCCTGGGATTTTAACCATCAATAGACAGCAAACTCAGCGAGACTACAAAACCCACATGGCAAGTGCTGCCGACAGTCTGCCCACAGCGACGCAGCTGCTCGAGGTCGGGCTCTGCTCTTTCTAATAAAATCTGGAAAAACGAAGCCCACGTCGCGTCCCCTCCAGGAGTTTTCAGAGTGTCCTGGATGGAGAAAGGCTCTAGAATGCTTTTGAGGAGCAGCACGCACGTGGAGCCGTCACGACCTCCTGGCTCTCCCTGAACGGACCCAGGAATTCACCCACAAGTGCCAGTTGGACACCTGGGGAGGCTCTCACTCACCTGGTTCTGGGCCCCAAGTCCTGTGGCGACACCACAGAGGGGCACAGTGAGGTGGGAGGAACCCGGGGGGGGGAGGTGCTGGCACCAAGTTCCCTCTCATTCCTCACTCAGTCCCTTAGAGCCCACCCTCTTCCTGCTGCTTTCTTTTCGTTTGTTTTCTCCTCACACTTCCTTCCCCCTTTCTCTGTCAGTCCTTCTCTCTGTCTGTCTCTGCCTATGTCTCTCTGTCTCTGAACCTACCTCTCTGCCACCTGTCTCTGTCCTATCTCTGTCTCCACCTGTCTCTCTGTGTCTCTGTCTCTTTACTCTCTGTCCCTGTCTCTCTACACACCTCTATATCTCTCTGTCTAATGTCTCTGTCTCTTTGTCTCTCTATTCTCTGTCTCTGTCCCTCTCCCACCCCACCTCTGCCCTGGACACGCCACCTTCTCTGCGTCCTCTCACACTTCGCCCCCACACTGACGGCCTTCCACCACCCGCACACCCCACCCAGACCTTTCCCTGCACAGGCTCCATCCCCACCTGCTGACACCACCGGAATTCCTTCCACTTGGCACTGTCTGCTCCTGCGTTTGAGGGGATCATCTGTGTCACAGTGAGGTACAGCTGTGGCTCCTCAATAGCACTTGTTGATGAGGAGGGACAGTGATGAGAAGGAGGATGAAGAAGAAAAATGCCACCAGCAGCAAGCTGTCCTCCCTGTGCCAGGCCAGGGCAGCTGGCAGCCTCCTCAACTTTGGCGTGGCAGTGTCTGTGCATCCAGAAGCGTCAGACCCGACACGAGGTAAGGACATTAGCACTGAGGCGCCAGCTATTTTAGCCCGGGCCACCGTTGCCACTTTTGAGTGGGAGCATATGTTATGCTAATGACTCAGACCATAAGCATCTGTGCTGTGCACTATTTGTGCACAGGCTTCGCAAAGAGACCATCTGATGCTGCGTCTTCATCTGTTCTCTGTCCTGTGCAGGAGCAAAAATTGAACCTAGGGCTTAGGTAGTGTTCCAAATAAAATGCAAATGAAATGAAATATTCCAGCTAAACAAGCAGAGGTCGAAGGACACAAAGATGCGGAAGTCACAGCTGCTCCTCCCAGAGTTTATGAAACGGTGGGCAGACACACACTTGGCTACAAAACCTGTAACCTGGATACGTGCTAGAGCCACTTCGGCCCTCCGGAGCTGGTATTTTAAGACAATTTTGAAAAGTAATTGTCAAATACAGCCATTATTAAAATTAAACTATATAAACTTACTACTAAATGTGTTACATTAAAACAAAGGCTACAAATGTTTAAAATGCACCACCTTCCTAATGATTTTACTGCACTTTACTACTGGTTTTGCTCTTGGGGTTATCAGCACCCGCTGCATCTCCAGGGGAGACGTGTGCTGCCGTTCATCCCCACCCAGGTCTGCGCTTGGCAACGCCACGCCGGCCACCTGAAATTCGCCACAGGGATGGTGTTCACACCGTGGAAATTGTCGAAACCTACAAATCAGTGCCCCTTCTTCCTTCCTTCCTTCCTTCCTTCCTTCCTTCCTTCCTTCCTTCCTTCCTTCCTTCCTGAGAGCCAACTGTTACCAGCCTACCACTGCATGTCAGTGTCATGAGGGGCCTTAAACTGGTGTGCACAGAGTCTGAAAATAACAGGCTTGAAGCAGCTCTGCCATCTCTCCACTCTCAGGAGACAGCAAATTCACAGGCCAGAAGCTCAGAACTTGGTGTGTGTGAGGGCAGAAGACAGGGAGACCGTGGGACTAGACTAGATGGGAGGGACCCTTTTAACTCACATACTGGAGAGAAAACAGCTGTGACCTCCCAGGAATGGCATTCGGAGGGGTCAACAGCCCGTGTCCTACCTTTGTTGGAAAACAGAAGCCACAACTGAAAACCTGCCTCCAGCTCTGCCTCACCAGATGGACAGACATCCATCTGTCAGCCCATTCCTTGTCCTCTGACTCCATTCTTGCCTCTCACTTCCCTGGGGCCTCCACCACCACGTGCCTCCCTATCATTCCTGCATCCTGTCCCTGACACCGACCGTGCTGTCATGACATCCGCTCATCTTTCTCCTCTTAAGAAGTAAATCCTGAAGCCCAGCATGCTCCAAGAACTGCAGTGGTGGGCCTCCTTTCTGACCCAGACCTCCTGAGAGTGCTGCCACTCTCACCTGGCCTCTCCGCAGGCACCTCTGGCCTCCCTCTGCACCACCGGGCACAGTCACGCCCACTGAGATCAATAAGGGGGTCGCTGTCCTCCTCCCAGTCCCTGAGGACATGTTCCCCCTTCAAAACCCTGCCCTAGGATGGGCCCCAGTGCCTGACCACCAATATGAGAGGCTTGGCATTGAGGAGTTTACCCTCCCACCTAAGTCCGGCTCCCCCTCCTGAGAATGCCCCCCTCCCAGTGCACTCCATGTCCCGGGTCCCATCAGCACTTTGCATACACGAGCAAAGCAAGTGCTAACCAAGGACATGAGGAACAGCGGGCAGTGGACTTGAGAGCGAGTGGATGAAAAGCTGTCCCGGCATGTACCCACGAGGGCATTTAACCCCCCACGGCTGTGTCAGCGACACTCTGTCAAGCGGTGGAGGCAGCCGGGTGCTGGCAGGGGCTGACTGCTGATGCCTGTCCTTTTTGCTGACATGACTCTGGCGGTTGAGAACACAACTTGACTATTAGTGAGCACAGGGAATCGAGACTTGCACTGATCACTGAAGGTGAACGCCGGGGAACACAGAGGCCGTTTCCGACTTTCAGCCGTACCATCTGACTGAGGCGTCAAACATGGTACTTCTGGGCACCCCTCGTATTACACAAACAGCGTGCAGATGGTCAGCACTCAGGAAATGCTGGACGGAGGAAGTCTCCTCTTGTCAGCATGGCAAAAATGTGAAATGTGGACAGTGTGGCAGGACAGAGCCCCACCTGGAAACCGAAACCGTGACTGTTCAGTGTCCCTTGCAGACGACTTTGGAAAGGTGAAAACAATGTCTTCTGCCAACATCCTAATTTCTGCCCTTCTCAGCTGCCAAAGCTAAGAAGCTGTGCGTGCTGCCCATAAATATTACAGTGTGTCTATAACCAACTATAACTACCAATTCTCTTTCCCAGGAAACACCCAAGGATTTTACTGCACTGTTGCCTGGAATCCACAGCTATATATATTGAGTGATTTAAAAATTCCTCTCTTAACACGTGCAGTTTATTTCAGCAGCCAGAAAACAGCAGTGTCAGGCTGGCTGCCTTCATCACTTATGTCATGTGACATTGATGTATTAAAATGAAGTGAATGAATAAAACCATATCTTTAATTCAGGTAGAGAAGGTACATCCACAGTATGCAGATTGTAATTCTCTCTTTTTAAAAAAATATTTTATTTATTTACTTTAGAGAGAGGAGAAGAGAGGGAGAGGAGAAGGGAAAGAAACATCGATGTGTGAGACATACAGTGATCAGTTGCCTCTCGCATGCCCCCAGCTGGGGACCTGGCCTGCAGCCCAGGCTTGTGCCCTGACTGGGAATCGAATCAGCATCCTTTCAGTTCTCATGCCAGAGCTCAACCCACTGAGCCACACCAGCCAGGGCTGTAATTCTCTTTGCAAACCTACTTTGTGAAAAATGAACTGGAGCTGGTTGTATCAAAAGATCCAACGACCAACACAGCTTTGTTATTTCCCGCATACGGATCAAAAGTAATGCATAGGTCTCACTGCTCGGATCAATAATTCCTAAGTAATAATACAAATTAGGCCACAACAGGCATTCTTCTGAGTACAGAATTCCATGAATAACAATTGGTATCATTTTATAATGTCAGTAGTAAGACAGATTTACAGTAAAACATGTTATAGAAACCCTGAAATTTTTACAGTGATTTAAATGAGCCATAAAATATTGTGAAGAAACTTCCTAGAATTCCATCGACAGGATAATTTTCCCCATTTCCTTCTGTATCATCTAATGTTTCCAATGACCCTTCCTTGGTCCTCTCTGCATTGACTTTGGGATGCTCTGTAGAGCCCACAGCAACACTCGTGAGTCTCCGGGAAAGCAGATGACAGGAAAGGGTGACGGGCTCAGCTGGCGGGGCTCATTCTTATCACGGTGAGAGCCCTATCGCAAAGAAGGCCAACCCCCTCAGAATCGGCTCACAGCACTTTTTCACAAGACCTTTGTCTAAGTTTCTCTGGGAATAATTTAATGAACTAATTTCTCTCCATTATAAATAAGAGGGTCAGCCCACATGAGCACATGGGAGATTCTTGCACAGCTTCCTCTGTCCCTAAGCAACTTTCCTCCCCACTCAGGAAAATCCTGAGCTGTCACTAGACCTGCTCCCCACAATCCACTTGAAGAGCCTCCACCCTTATCAGGGATCAGGGTTCAGAAACTCATGGAAGTACTCCCCTCAGAAGGGCAGGACCCCGTCCTGTGCGGCCTCTCGAGGGCCCACCTGCCTCTGCATGGAGAATGTCACTGGTTACTCACCATTGGCCTCAAAGGACTGTTTCTACCTGATAAGAATTTCATCTTCTGTAACTATTCACCTGGTTTACACCTTGTCGCCCTAATAGATGATACCCCAAGAGAGACAGCCCGAGTCTTGTGCACCTCTGTGCCTCATCAAGGTTCTAGAATGCACTGCAGGGCCTGGGAAGATCCCCACAGACATGACACTCACGTAAGCATCCTGAGACATAAGGCACATTCTAGGGATGGTGGGCACAGTTTACAGAGACCAGCCTGGAAGCAGTGGAAGAAGTCCAGCCCTGGAACCTGACAAGTGTCTTGGGAACATAAGAAGCTTCCCACCACTGAATGTGCAGGTCAGAGCACCTTCTCTGGAAGGTGAGACTGTACCTGTCCATCACCTCTGCTGATCAGAGCAAGCCAATGGAAGCCAGGGATGAAATGTCTTGCTCTGCAGAGGAGGAAACAAATATGAAAGGCTGGTCCTGCACCCCAATTGGGAGACAGGTGACCTGCACCTGGCAGAAGGACTATGAGACTCCTTTTTGTGGAGATACCTGTATCCCCAGTACTACGAATGCTCACAAAATGGGAAGGTAGAGTTTTGTGGTCTGAGATGGTAGAGGGATAGCACTTGGCCATACTGGCAAGTGATAAGAAATCACACAGGCTGAGTACTCGCTAGCTGACCAACCCAGGACACCCTGACCATGGGCAGAGGCTGAACCTGCAGACTCAGATTTTCACAGTGTTTTCAATTTCCCTAAGTCCAGTACTCAAGGTGACTCTGCAAGGTGAAGAGGGCTGCTGCTATTACATTAATGTCATTGTTGCTCAACTCATTTCAAAGACACGGGACCTGAAACTCAGGAAAACATGTGATGTGCCAGGTATGTCCACTGGTTGGCACAGCTAATGACATCTATTTTCTTGAAAGCCTTGGTCAGAAAGCAGGCAGGTCCCCAGGCTACACGAGTGATGTCACACTCAGCTCCTCTGGAAACAATGCCTGGGACATCACTCTGTAGTGGGTGGTTGGCGGTGCCACTCAGAGCCCAAACGCCCAACACCGACCATCAGACACAAACATAACATCCTGAGTCATAGCCAGAGCTCTCTCTCCTGCTTTGATGGGAAAAGCACCCCAGAATCTTGAAGTGGGACATGCCAGCTAAGTTTTTCTTCCTTTAAAAATAATTTTGATATTGTACATAGCAGAAAACAAAATCTGATTTCTTTTCTTTTGAATAGAGACATTGGAATTACCAGAAAAAAATTCTAGGCCATGAAAGTCTTTTGACAGGGAAATAACTACACCTTTCTAGATTTTTGGTCCAAAAGAAACTGTAGTTAAAACCCTGAAGCAAAATACCACATTGAAGATAAAAGCCAGTTGAAATGCTTCAAGTGGGGAAATTATCCTTACGGGTGAACTGGTTTTGCAGCAACAACAGAACAAGACCACAAAGTCCCCATGGCCACAGACAACGCTACATACCCCTGAAGCTAATCCAGATGAGAGGGGAACAATGGAAACAGTATTAGGAGATCAACCCATCACTGCTGGAAAACCAGCTCCACATGGGTGGCATCACAGATATGAAGGTTCCCCCATTAAAAAGTAAAAAACCAACAAAGGAAAATTAGAAAAAGCTGAAAAGTAGGGAATAACCAACTAATATCCCAATACTCACAGAAAACAGCAATCGACTTCTGCAATATTTGCATTAATCTTTTTTCCTAAATGCACATTTTTTCCTGTTGTCGGGATTTTGATGTTAATGACAGTTTGCTCATTTTACCTTACAATTATGGCTTCTTCTAAAATAACGAGCAACTTAATGCCTGCAATATGGTGTCTCATATTGTGTCTATAACATTGTGTGTAACATTGCGTCATGTTGTATCTAGTATGCAACATTATATCTCACACTGTGTCTGTGTTATGTATAACATTGTATCTAATGTGTCTAAAACACCATGTAATAATTGTGTCTCATATTGTGTCTATAACATTGCATATAACATTGTGTTTCATATTGTATCCATAACATTGTATATTACATTGTATTCATATGCCGTCAGCACAGTTTCCTGTGGCTGGATATCTAGAATGTTCCCAAGTAATTGCTCCTGTAAGTAACACTTCCATTATATCTTTGTACAAAGCTTTTCCCCAAATCTCCACATGCATACTTGGGACATACTCCCCACAGTGGAGAATGGAGCCCATGGTGGAAAGTAAACAGTAGGTTCTCATAAACAGGAGATGCAGCAGATTATCTGATAGCCCACAGTGGGTATGCTAGGCTGAATGGTGGCTCCCAAAAGATATGCCCATGTCCTCAGGCCCAGAACCTGTGATTATGACCTTGTATACAAGGTGGTAGCAAGTTAAGAATAGCAAGAGGAGGGGTTTATGCCAGGTTCTTCAGGTGGCTTTCAACACAACTACATGCACCTTGTAAGAGAGGCAGAGGGTTGTGTGAAGACGGAGGCAGAGAGTGGAACCACGTGTCTATAAGCCACAGAACACAAAGGACGGTCATCGCCACTGGGAGATTAGAGAGAGGCCTGCGCTGATTCTCCTGGAGCCTCTGGAGGAAGCACAGCCCCACTGACGCCTTGACCTCAGACTCATGGCCTCCAGAACTGGAGGTGGGAGAACAAATGTCTGTTGTTTTAGGCTGCCCTGTTTGTGGTGGTGTGCCATGGCAGCCCTGGGTAGGGGGTACTAAACCCAAGTCATTTAATCTTTGGTAAATCATAGAACAAGAAAAAGTCCTAGTAAAATCTATTCCTAAGATACTACCATTACCAACACCTGGTGAAGATGGACCAAAACTGCAGAAAATGAGTTGTGTCACCACATCAATGAAAACTAACCTTCCAAACTATGAATTGCACTGGGCAGTGCACCAAGGCAATGGTGGTCCCACTGTCCTTCAGCTCAAAGGTGTACGACTGGCCATGTCCTGCGCCTCCACGGGACAAGGATTCAGGCAACAGCAAACATCCCGTCATGCCCCATCCCGCAGACCCCGGCCGTTTCTCTGGCTGTGAGAGCCCGGCCTACACCTCACTAGCAGGCAAACACCAGTCTCCTGAAGAATGGGGAAACCAGGGAGGAGTTTCTGGCTTTTGTCTCTAGAAATCAAAAGTTGAGTGGCATATAAAAATCTAAACCTTCTGGAACTAATGTTCCTTTAGACATGGTTTCTAATTTTATGTACCTGAGCATTTATTGATCGCAATGGGTCTTTAAATGAGCAGATTAAAACTTTCTCCATAATAATGAACTGTAAAAATTACAGCTGCTCTCTGGGGACCACAGCACTGTCTGGCTCTAAACTTAGATTTCAGGCTGTGAAGAGTGAGTTTCTCCTGCTGGCGCCAACTGCTACTCCCCGTCCTCTCAAGGTGAGTCCCTCCTCCTCTCTGCCACCAGCCTGCCGGGGAGACCCTGACACTTGAACTACTGGCAGGCACCTTCTCTCTAAAGTGTTACCAGCTCCTCTGAAATCAGATGAGAGTGTTGTTCATCTTTCCAGTCTCAAAATGCAGATCCTTAAGAAACAACTGTTCTTCCCAAACACCCAGGCCAAAATTTTCACAGCTTGTTTAATCAGCCTTTTACTCTTTTTTTTTTACCAAAGACTTTGTGGTAATCTTACAGCTTTTAAGTTAAATCATATACTATCTCTAGTGATGAAAGCAGTGAATGACAAGGTCAATAACATCGATCTGCTATAAAAGTACTAGCAACAATTAATAATGCTCTGTGTCTGCTACCTGTTACCCTGCCACACCATCAGGTCTGAGGCAGCAGCCCACTGCCTACCACCCACCTCCCACTGGGACCCGGCAAAGGCTCCATTTCTGCAGAATGGAAGCTAGCGACCTAGTTACTCAAGTGAGAGACAAACACTAATAGGAAAGGAGAGCGGCCCAAATGACAATGGGAGAGAATGCGCAGACAGTTCAGCAATGCCATTATGTCAGCAAGACATGGTAGGGACCACAGGGCTGAGGTCACAGGCAAGGAGAAGTAGCCGTGAACATGAGCCTGAGTGGCTTCCTTTCACAGCTTCTATCTTCACGAAAGAAATAGAAAGGCATCCTTTAGGGTAAGTACAGTTTGCCCCCCAGGAATCAAGAGGCCAACGCAGCACCTCTGAGGGCAGGCCAAGGGCCCAGGGCTCTGAAGCAGCCAGAGTAGGTGGTGTAGGTCCCCAGGGGCCCTTCCCCAGACCACACTCTCAGCAATGAACAGGCAAGGCTGTCTATACCCTGCATGGCCCCCCCACCGCCACCCCCCAGAGGGCTTCACCCCGTAGGGGAGGCTGGGGTGAGGTGGAACTGACCAGACCTGGGAACAAGCAACACGACAGTAACAGTCCGGACACAAGTTGTGCTGTTGGTCCTCCAAGAATATCCGCGTCTCACCAGTGTGTGGGGTGGAGACTTAGCCAGAGGGGTCATGTCAAGAGAAGAGACATTTCTCAGGTAGGATTTAGAGAAGAGAAATGAGACAGTGTGTGAAGTGGAATTAATCTCTTTCAGCAAAAAATAACCTGAAGCAGCACAACATCACACTGACCCCAACCGACCGCCTGCAGAATAACCATGTTTCCTGGGTACCGACCCGCCCCCACTTCGCTGTCAATACCAATGTCCACCAGACACTGTATTGTTCAGGTGGTGTTTGCTGCCACGACACATATGAACTTCCTAAAGAGGTCCTGGGAGCCATAGATCAGCTCAGAAATGTAACAGGCTCCACACCAGTTGTCTACTGTGTGTGGCAAACCGCCCCAAAGCTTAGTGGCCTGAAAGAGGTCGTTCGTTTTGCTGCAAACCTTCATGATGTACAGAGTATCTTGACCCCCAGGGCTGCTCCCCAGGGCTAGAGGACTGACTTTCAAGATGGTGCACACCAAGGCTGGCTCAAGGGTGTTGACCAGCAACCGGGGTTCCCCTCCTGGACTACTGGGGATCCCACACAGCACAGTGGCTGGGATCCAAGAGGAGGCGATACTGGAGGCGACAGCAAGAGTGAGGGCTGGGTGATACACACATGGTTCCCGGGGCAATGGTGATACCTGAACTTGGCCGGCTCATGGCTTATGAAGGGGTGAGGAGAGAGACGTGGCAGGATGGCAGTTAGGACTGAGGAGCAGTCCAGCCCAGAGAAGGTGTGGCTGAGAGGGCGGGCCAGTGGAGCAGGGGCACCAGGGAACACAGCGACCCATGCCCCCAGCAGCAGGCAGGCTGCAGGCAGTTATGTTTTCTGTGAATGTGCCATAATTTATTTAACCATTCCCTACTAAAAGATTTTATTATTTCCAGTTTTTTTTTGTTTTGTTTTGTTTGCTCTGTGTGTACACACACACATCCTTACCTATTATTGAGAGTATGCATGGGATAAATTCCTAACAGTGATATTATATAGTGAAAGGGTTACTGATTTTCTCTTTAACTTAGAAAGGCCCAAGGGAAGATATCAAGAGACTGGAAACAGGATGGGCCATTTATGCAGAAATGCCTCTGGCTTGGCACTATTGCCTGTCTTGGTCAAAGAAGTGAGGGGAGGAATTGTGAGAATGGGGGTGGGAGAGGAAGGTGGGGGGAGAGTGTCAACCCCTGGAACACAGTCTTCTCTATGAGAGATGTCATTTGATGGAGAGTGTTGATTGATGGAGAAGTTCTGTTACTGTTCTGGCCATGTCACCAGTGTGGAGACCCTCAGAACCATCTGCCTGCCCTCCCCAGAGTCGGGGGACCAGCAGGAGACTTGGAAGGGCAGGTGGTGGTCAAGGACAGCTCAGCTGACTTCTGTCAGGACTTGGGTTCCACCTAAATTTTTTACTCTGAAATCTGTACTGGGTGCTTTGCTGCACATCTCAGCTCTGGCTCCCAGTGGAATCACCTGGGGACCCAGAAAACACTGTCCCCTGGGCCAATCCTGACTTGTGGGGAGACTAGGCCCCGGGAGATTCCCGAAGCTCCTCAGATGAGCCCAACGTGCACCAAAGTCAGAAACCGCTGCTGTGGGTTCTTGCTGGACATGGGATCCTTATCATGTTTCTTAGAATTCATTTTTGAGGTTTTCATTCTGTTCCACTGAGCTATGTGTCTGTTCTTATGCTATTTAAGTATATTTTTTTGATGGTGCTTGAACGATGCACCAGACTTCACTGTAACTTTAGAGAATTATATCTCCTTTCTGGGCCATGTCAAGTAGCAAAAACAATAGACAGGAACAGCCATCACTCAGAACATGCACCAGTAACCGCTGTCTCCGTCTACACCCCAGGTGCAAGTGGGGAGTGGTGTCTAAAGAAGGGCCCCTCCCTGTGATTGTTTCCACTGAGTCTTGAAGCCAAGGTTTGAACTGAGCAAAGAGATTGCTTCTCCTGGTTAAATAGAGGCAGCCTTGCCCTGACTGGGTGGCTCAGTTGGTTGGAACACCATCCTGAGCCCTGAAGGGTTGCAGATTTGATCCCCACTCAGGGCTCTTGCAGGGGGCAGCCGATCAGTGTTTCTCTCTCTCTCTTTCTTCCTCTCTCTCCAGGGTCAATGAATGTGTCCTCGAGTGAGGATTTTTAAAAAAGAAAGGCAGCTTTTTCCCAAAATCTCTCCCCCACTTACCTTTGGTATTTCAGTGATTGACAAATAGACAAAAATATATTTATTTAGGGATTAACTATATTGAAAACTAGACATGGCTTTTTTTCCTCTGTCAACATTGCAGTAATATCATCTGTTTGAACAAAAGGAGAGATATTTTCCCATTCAATCCTGAATGCTGAAAATTCTCTGGTTTATATTTGGAAAGACGTTTGGTTTTATTGATCCTGTTTGCTGAATAACTTTAAACTCCTAGAGCCAGGCAAGGAGAACGTTGATTTTCTCTTTATTGTAAAGGTTATTAGCAGAAAACCAGATATAGAAATTATTTGTCTTCAGACAGTCCCATAGAATCAGAACCACTCAAATACATTCCAGGAGTTTCGCTCAAAGCCAGTACATGGGTGGCCTAAAGCACAGTGATGTCTCTTCTAGGAATACTGATTTTATTGTTCAGGATGTAGCTTAGTTCAAGGAAGTGCTTTCTTCCCAATGGGGGGAATATCCACTTCCCTGCTTTTAATTAGTAAGATGTGTTAAAACTTTGCTAACTCTCTGAGATAAATTAAGACACCCACTCAGGTCTGCACCCCAGAATCCTTCGCCATAAATGGTAACTTAGCATCATAACTGCAAATCTTCCACATCTAGACCCTTCACTATAAGAAAATCTGTTCTCGTCAATACACGCAAACACCAGAAAGCCTATATTGGGGTCAAAAACAAAGTGTACACTGAAAAACAAATACCAAGGACTTTTATAGTGAAACAGACTTACTGTTAAATGTTCTTTTTTTGTTGTTGGTATACATTCCCAGCCTCTTCAAACCTAAAAGGAAGTAAAATATCAAAAAGGTGACTTTGTTTAATTTTTCCTCACTTTTTGGTGTGTCCTTAGTGCTGCCCAGAAATTCTGGTTTCCAATTTAAGGGAAGGAGCCAGATCCCACAATCCCCACTCAGACACGTGGTGTCATTCCTTCCAGAAAAGCGCAGCCATGCAGACTCCTTGTGGGGGCTTCTCTGAATTCGCCCCCAGAGCCCAGGTTGCCGCGTCAGATTGTGCCATGCGGGTGAAAATAAAGGTCCCTTCAGAAACGGTATTGCCAAATGATGGGGTCCCTGAAATCTGTGATAAGTTCTTCTGTTGCCTTCAGCAATGTCTGCTCCTCCAAAACTTTCTGATGTTTACTCTTTGGCGAGATTCCAGCTGTGCCGAGGACAAGCCCTTTCTTTCCTTTCTGAGAGAAACGACCGGACTTACAGAAATGACCACCGTTGTTTTAAGTGAAGCTATGCAAGTCTGATAAAGTAAATGTTTCATGAAACCAATGACTGTTTAAACCGCAGGACTGAATTGTTTGTATATAAATATTACCCTTTATATTCCATTTGAGTTTTATGTAGATGAACACATTACTTTAACGACCCGCGTTTGCGCAGGGGGAGTGGGAGTGCGCCGTGCTCGCCAGCCAGATGGCTGCTTTTTCTTGCATGAGATTGAAAGATGCTTCTCATTCACCACGATGCTTCTGAGGCAGATTAATGTCGCCAGCTAAATTGCTTGTGTTTTTGGAATAAAATTTAAAGAGAACTTTTTAAAGCAATTGGTGTCGCAGGTTCGCAGAGCAGACTGCTCTCCAGGTAGGCGTGCTGGTGTGAACGCTCGGTAATTAATGGACAGGGTTCTGTGTTAATTGACTGCTTCGGGAAAGAGGAAATGCAATGACTCCTTATTAATCACGAAAAGGAACGTGCGGCACGGAGGCACCACAGTAACCGCTCTAACGTGGAGAGATGTTAATTAATGAAAAGAACAATGATGTAAGAAATTAGCTGCATAATGCTCACTGCTGATGGCAGTTGGGTTTAAACACGTTATTTAGAGCAGAATTCGCAGAATGGCAACTCGAGTATCAGATACTTGTAGCCTTGTACCACCAAAACGTAGGGGGGGAATCTTAAAATGCCCCTGTCATCTTTGCTTGAAGAATCAAAAACACTCAGCCAGAGCTTATTTATTTCAGACGAAATGGGCTCACCCTTCAGCTCTGATCTGGCATCTAAAACCACCCCAGAGCGAAACAAGGTCACGCTGATGTCATTTAATTCCAACACCATGGGTCACGCAGACTGCTGAGGACACAGCAAGGGAAGAGAGCATTTTCCCTCACCTGAAATGAACAAACTGCATTTCTGATATTTCCCAACTAAATATAAAGAAAAAATGAAGATTCTCTTCAGGGATTGAGTGTCTTTTATCCCTTTTAATCTAATTTTAAGTCCCTGAGAGAATATGTAGCTTCCAGTGCATCTAACAATCCATTTCCAGAAAAGGAGGCCACGTTTATTAGGATGCACCAGACCTGGTCCACGGCAGTTAGGAACCTCAGATCACTAGCAGCAAAGCTGAGGGCTCCTGTCAGTCTGCACAGCGGGGACAGTAACACCTCCGACCGGAGCAGAGGGAAGAAAGGCACAGGTACCTCACACAACAGGCCCAGCTGGAGCCTGCCTGGGGGGCCTGCGAGGCTGCCCCTTCCCTCCTCACCCAGGAGAGAAAACAGACTGACCCCTCCCTCTCTCTCCAGGTGGAACGTGCTGGGGCTGCAGGGTGCCCTCCTCTGCCACTTCATCGAGCCTGTGTACCTGCACAGCATCATCGTGGGCAGCCTGCACCACACCGGCCACCTCTGCCGGGTCATGAGCCACCGGACTGAGGACGTCGGCCAGCTGCCCACCTCCTACCAGCACAACCGGCCCCTCCTCAGCGGTAAGAGAACTCGTCCTCAAAGACACACACCCCTCCCATCAGCTGGCTGGCACAAGCAGTCCCCAGAGGGGCCAAATCGGGTAGATTTTATCCATTTTGGCCAATGGCTATTTAAGACATAGGGAGCAAAATTACAGCAATCCAAAACTTAAAAAAGAAGGAAGGTCAGGCAGCATCTCTGAAAGTGAGAAGAGCCACATTTCAGAGAACGTACAATAGGATGCACAAAGCACATCAGCGCATCCTGGTGCCACTTTAGCTGCAGTATCCATGGTACCCAGTGGAAATAAAAATGAATACTCGTGGATGTGTCCAACACGACAGCAACTTATCTGTCAGCAGGAGCCTTTCCGATGGAGGTCCAGGTGGGTGCGAGGCTGGAGGAAGGGACATTGATGGCACAGGGCCTGGCTGCCCGGGGTGGGGTGCTGGACTTAGAGGCCCCTGTATTCTCTGCACTGGCCGGATGCCAGCATGCGCTGGGGAAGCACATTTCACAGACAGTGGAGAAAGTCAGGGAGCTCTGGGTTGGAAGCACAATTCGCCATCTTACTCCCAGCTTCCCACACCACCCATGTTATCAGAGCCAAATGAGGATGGCCACCCCAGGCTGCCCAGTACAGCCAGTTGTGAGGATCAGGAGTCACATGGCCTTGGAAGTGGTCAAACTCTACAATCACTAGGAAGGAGCAGTTTTGGAAGGTCATGCCTCCACTGTGACCAATGGCTGTCCACACACAGGACCATGGAAGGCTCCTGGCACCGACTGGAGCCCGTGGAAGCCTCATCCAGGGCCTGCAGGAAAACACCACACCTCTGAGGCAGCTCCCTGCCTGGAGCAGGTGTGCTCTCTGAGGGGCTGCGGGCACTACTCTGCAAAACCAGACAGGTGTCCTGAGGAAGCTGGGGCTCCACCACTGCTCCAGGTGGAGAGTGGGGCTGGCGGGGCTGTGCCTACTGCAGTGACTGACAGCTTCCGGCTCAGGCCAGATCATCCGAAACAGAAAATAGAAAGATAGAAGAGCTGCTTTTAGTGTGTGGCTAAGGGTTGGGCCTAAACTTTATTCCCAAGATTATAAAATTGTTTAAATTATAAAATCAGGGCAACAATATTGCCCCATGGGAATGGTAGTGTGAACCAAAACAGAAAACCCATGAAAAGCTGAGCAAGTATTCAGAACATTTTCTCCACTCACTCCAACAATATACAGGGTGAAGCAAACGTAGGTTTACAGTTGTTCGTATGGAAAATAATAGAATAACTAATAAATAATAACACAAGAATAAACTCCATGTTTTGCATGTCTCAACTGTAACCCTAATTTTGCCCCACCCTGGACATGAACAATTCTGCAGAGGCCAGACTAAACCTGTGGGCAAAACCCAAGGAGCCCAAGTCTGTACCACAGCCGCAGCGCACCGAGTGCTTCAGCCGGGGCTGTGCGTTTCGGGAAAGAGCCGTCCTGAATGTTTGCCTTCTGTCCTCTCCGTGTACTCAATAAGATGGGGCAGTGGGGAGGATGGCCTTAAGATTATGTGCTTTAAATACTCATCTTTTTAGAAAAAAGTGAGTGAAATGGAAACTGACTTTAGGTCTTGATCTACCAGGCTGAGAATGTGACCTGTCTGAGCTTTCATCCTCAAGGCTCAGTTTTTATTTTTCGTCATCAAGAAAAAAATCACAACAAAGGGGGGAAGTATGAATGGGACAGATAATGTCTCTGCGTTGATGGTGTATGCTTTTTAATATTGAGCATTCTTAATCTATGCTGAAGATAAAACTTAGAGTTAGTTCTACAGCCCATGGCAAGGCCTTGGCAATGAAAATGAAATTTGAGAGTCAGACCAAAGGAATTGAATGTTATGACTATGGGTGAAGACCTGTGGTTTATGTTCATGTGACAAAAATAACAAGGTTGATAATAAACAGAGAAAAACCCCAGTTGTCTTTCTTCACATGTTTTCCTGCTATAGTGAAAATGACTAGCCAGTATTTCAGATGACTTTCAGATTTCATGTTTCATAAGCAGCTAAATGTATCAGGGAGAGGTTTGGTACCTACTGAAATGTCTGCCCACAGTAGCCTCTAAATTCTACTCTGCACCACCTCCCTGCTGCATTCCAGGGCCTCCCTTTAAGGAACAGCAGTGGGTGCGGTGGAGACCTGTTGCCACTTACATCCACATCTTTGTATGAGTTTGAATAGCCAAAATATTAGCACACTAAGCTGTAGAATCTAATATGGGATCTCAAGTCTCTTTAATTCAGCAGAAATTTCTGGTGTTGATGATCATGAATAGTATCTTGCAAAATACTAGTGGGTAGAAGCAAATCTTTTATGCAGATAAGTAATTTGCAGTATTAGCATATTAAAACAAATACAGACATATTATGAAATAGCCTACAAATTTGTCATAAATTTTTAAGAGCATCAAAAAAATATCTGATAGGTTCCTTTGTCTTACAGTCACTGGAGGTAGGAATTTACCCTCCTGTGCCCTTGAAGGAAATTTGGGGGAGGGGGGGAAATTATTATAAATCTTGCTAGAAAAATCTAAAATCAATCCTAATATCTTTGCATGAAGATCAAAAAATTAGACTCACCAGAAAAATATTTAATAAGACATTTCCATAGATTAGCACTAATCTCCCTGAGCAAATTAGAGAAGCCATGGTTTATCAACAAAATAAAATTTAAATTATAGAAAAAATTGTTTCAGTTTTCTGGAGAGTTTTTAAAATATTTGTGTATTAGTTAAGTTTTGTTTAATTTCTACCATGATTTCAAGGAATTATTTCACAAAAGAACTGAATATCAAACTTAATTACATTGCTCCTGAGAATTTTACGATCTAAGGAAAGTACTTCCCTTGTCAATACATTTCGTTTGTCCAAATATTAAGAAGTTGGTCAACATAAGCCAGGCACCCGTTTAATCATACGACAAATGTGTATTGATCTCTTATGTTGTGCCCACAACCATTTTGCACTGGGAATAGAGCAGTGAATAAGATGGTCAAAAATCAATACTCCCTGGGTGATTACATTCTAGTGGGGAAGACAAGCAAACCAAATATAATGCTTTATAGAAGAATAATGTAAAGAGGAGATTAAAAAGTGGCACTCACTCTAATCAGAGGGCCAGGAAAGATCTGAGAGGGTGACATCTGAGCAAAGTCATGGAGGATGAGAGAAGGGACGTGTGGGAGGGCCAGAAAGGGCAGGCAGAACCCGGAGGGGAAGTTCAGGGGCTCAGGAAGCAGGTGGGGCTGCAGCCGCAGTGAGCAGTGAGAGGAGTCAGTCCGTCAGGACTCAGTGTGAACCCTCCGTGAGTGGACCCTTG
This sequence comes from Tonatia bakeri, assembly GCA_004024845.1. Taxonomy (NCBI): domain Eukaryota; kingdom Metazoa; phylum Chordata; class Mammalia; order Chiroptera; family Phyllostomidae; genus Tonatia; species Tonatia bakeri. Next base: position 63,196 of record PVIA01002097.1, on the reverse strand, counting down.
CGGGGCTACAATCCTCTCTACTCCTGAATTTAGATTAAGATGATCCTACTAAGAGGTAGAGCAAAATAATCTTACAGAAAATTTGCAAATACAACAAAAACAAGCAGGCATGGGCAGAGACAAGACCACTTTAACAAAACCCAGCAGACAACAGATGATGGGAAGAGACAGATATCAGGGTTCATGGACACAGACTTTCATATACGCATGCCGAACGGGGTAAAGATGACTTTAAAAACAAGATGGGAAATGTAGGGGGAGAGATGGAAGCAAAAAGAGGAAAAAAAGAGAGAATTTCAGAAATAAAGAAAGCAATGTGTGTAACAGAGGGTAGGTTTCACTGCAAACTAAGCACAGCTGAGGCAGAAATTAGTGCGTTGGGATGTCATTCTGAAGAAGACCCTGAGGATGCAGCGCAGAGACAGACAGAGGATGTCAGGGCTCTCCAGAGAACGGAACCAATGAGAGATGCTCATTTTCCTACTAGCAAAGAGGTTTCCTTTAAGGAATGGGCCCCAGTGATCATGGGGGCTGGCAAGTCTGAAACCTGCAGGGCAAGCTGAGGGGCTGGACATTGCAGCTGAGCTGATGTTTCAGTCACATGCAAAGGTAGTCGGCAGGCAGAACTCCTTGCTCTTCAGGGGCCATCAACTGCTTACATGGGGCCCACCTGCATAGTAGAGGGTGTTCTGCTTTACTCAGAGTTCATGATTCAAATGTCAGCCCAGGTAAAAAATATCTTCACAGCAATCTTCAGCTGGTATTTGATCAAAAATCTGGGTGCCACAGCCCAGCCAAGTTGACACATTAAATTAACCATCCCAAAGGAAAAAAACAAAAATAAATAAATAAATAGTATGAGACAGAATGGGAAAGTCTAATTAAATGTAATAAGAGTTGCAGGACAAGGGAGAAAAAAATTGAGTGGGAGTGATATCTAAAGACATAATAATAACTAAGAACTTTTCAGGACAATGGAAAACATTGAGCTACAGATCTATGAAGCACATTATATCCCAAGAAGAATTTTTTTTAATTTTCTTTATTTATTTTTAGAGAGAGGAGAAGGGAGGGAGAAAGAGGAGAAAAACATCAATGTATGAGAGAGACATCAATCAGTTGCCTCTCACATGCCCCCAACTGGGAACATGGACCACAACCCAGGCATGTGTCCTGACTGGGAATTGAACCAACGGCCTTTTGGTTGGCAGGCTGGTGCTCAATCCACTGAGCCACACTAGCCAGGGCCCAGGAAGAATTTTTTTTAATCCTTCCCTCAGCGGTAAAATTACTTTAAAATAAGATGAAAAGAAAATCTATTTAAAAAGCAGTTATAAAATAAAAGGCAGATCAACCTCAAAGAAGCTAAATCAGACTGAGAGCTGATGCTTGGAAGACAAAAAACAAGGAACCAATACTTTTAAAAAGCTGATAGGAAGTTAATCTCACCCTGGCCGGAATTGTTCAGTTGGTTGGAGCGTCTCCTGTACACCAAAAGGTCAGGGCACACGCCCAGGTAGCAAGTCTGGTCCCTAGTTGGGCCACACACGGGAGGCAACCCATCGCTGTTTCTCTCTCTCCCTTCTTCATTCTCTAAAAAAGAAAAGAGAATTAACCTTAACCTAAAAATCTAGAGCCAGTAAAAGCATCCCTTAAAAATAAAGCTGAGAACACTCCAGACAGTCAGAAACAGAGCTGATTCGACTCTGGCAGACTCACACTGAAGAAGACACTAATGTGCTATTTGGGTGTGAAATGATCCCAAGTGGATAACGCAGAAGAGAGATGAAAGTTATCCACATTTTATTCAGTAATACTCCACCAAAGTCCCTTTATCCATACCCTTTGAAATAATGACAATCCTTATAGGAAGCAAGAACCATGTCGTTATCAGGTTATAGAATTATATATTCAAATTCTTTCCTGCCACGGAGGAAATGCCCTGTGAGCCCGTGTGCCCTACACTTTGAGGAATACAAACCACAGTCATTCACGATCACGAACGAGACCACATTCCTACTGACCTAGGAAGGAAGCCCTGGAACTCGGTGTGGAAAACTCTCATCAGAGCAGACGCCCCCGCCTCCCACGTGGATGGCATTGCTGCTGCTCTCTGCAGACCCTTCTCACAGAGCACCAGTAACCGCCAGGCCGGCAGCTGACAGGCTCAAGCCCCTGCACCGCTTCCAACTGTCTGGGCCACCAGCTCACCAACTGGTAGAGGAGGGAAAGCAAGGGAAAGCTGTAAAGGCCAAGTTTTCTCTTACACTGTGTGCTCCCCTGGGGCTGGCAGGGACCCAGAGGACTTGCCGCCAGTGTCTCAGCAGGAAGGGCTCACATCCACCCTTGGTTCTCCCCTTTCATTCTTCTCACAGTCTTCAGAATCCGCCACATCCTGCACACTTTCCCTAGAATGTGCTCTGTTAACACAAGATAGCAGCTACAAAATCACTGTCAGTTATCATGGTGTCCATGCTAACGAAAACAAATAAAAAGACATTGATACAGCCTTAGTACTTAGTTATGTTAATCCATAAGTCCATAATAGAGTGTTACTAGCTTACTTACATCAGAAGAGAGTGTGTGTACAGTGAATGGTGGGAGGGTGTATGTATATGTGTTTATATGTGTGCATGTGTATGTGTGGTATGTATGTGCACATGCACATGCATAGGGCAGGTATGCTGCGTGTGCCTATGTGTGCATGCATGTCTGGTGTGTGAGAGAATGTGTGTGGTGTGTCTGCGTGTGGTGTTTGTGTGGTGTGTACATGCATGTGGGATGTGTGGTGTGTACACATGTGTGTGCACGTGCCTGTGCATGTGTGCCCATGCAACCCCACAGGTGTCTGGCCATATATAAAAGTCAAGTGGTCCCTTCTATCCTGCACCTTTGAGATTCTGTGCACACCTGGAAGCTGCTTCACTCATTTCACAACTTAAACACAGTGCTACCCTCTAATACAGACTTGCCTCACTTCATACAAAGGTTGTATCCCTGAATGTCTTGTGCAAATTTAATTTGGGGAATGTGAATTACATTTTAAATATAGTAGACACACTAGTTATTTAAAGAAATTCAGTAACATCTCTCTTATATACTGCTTTAAAAAGAGGTATATAGGGTTTTCTCAAGGTAAGGCATCTTTACCTTGAGAAAATAGCTACATGAGCTATGATAAGACTCATTTTCATGGCTGAATTGTGGATTCACATTCACTGCTCTTCAATAACAGTGGGAGTAGCAGAGGTCATGGTGACAGTGGTGGCAAGTGAGGTCACAGTGGTGGTAATCGCAGTAGTTAGTGAATTAATTAACTCATCAAAGGCCACACCACTAGCAAGTCACAGAAGTGATATCTGAATGTGATCTCTTTGCAGAGCCCACTCCGTCAACACAGGCATGTGCACTTAAATGAAGCGTCAGACCGTCCTCATGAATTAGTCCACCTGGCTGAGTGTGTGTGTCACAGGCTCATGGAGACCTGCCTACTCCCACATGGGTACACTTCACAGTGAACTACTTCTCTGCGATGTTCACAAAGGGTGGACAACCCACACGTGACCATGCGAACGCACAGCGGTCAGCACACCTCTGAGTCTGTATCAGGCTCCACGGATTCTTATCAGCATTGTCTCCAAGAGCTATCGCTCTGATAGAGAAACTGTTTAGCAGATGCGTTTCTTTCCAAGATACTGTAAATAATTACTAAGAAATCACTAAAGGAAAGATGGTTAGTTTGTCCTTCACCAAGTTACACCACCTTTCAGGTCACCTTTATTCTCTCGCCCTTTCTTGGGCTTTCTCACCAAGTTTCCAGACCGAAGTCCTTGCTGACAGAGGCCAGCACCATGAGCTGGGTCGGGGCTCTGAGTTTCCACCACTCTCACCAGGCATTTGTCCCTGAGAGCGAGCTGCACCGAGCTTCTGCCACAGTCAGGGCTCAGAGAAAAGGGAGATCAGAGGTGGCTGAGAGCAGCTGCAATGCCTCTCACCTCCAAATCCAGTCCTCCTGCCAGAAGTGGCACCAAAGGGCCAGGTTACTCCTTCCCCGGCAGGTTTCCTCACTTGATTCATAGACCAGTTCCAAAATTCAAAATTAGTGCTGGTAGTAGGCTGAATAATGGCCACCCGAAACATCAAATCTTAACCCCTGGAACCTGTGAATTACCTTATCTGGAAAAAGGGTCTCTGCAGATGTGATGAAGTTAAGGATTTTGAGATGAGATTACCCTGGGTTATGTCCGTGGGTCCTACATGCCATCACAAGTGTCCTTATAAGAGAGGCTAATGGAGATGGAGGGAGGGAGACAGAGAGATGGAGAGAGACTGAGAGAGACTGAGTAAGAGAGAGGTCAGCTTGGAGCCTCTTGGGGAGATTGACAGCTTGGTCTATGCTGGTGGCGTCTGGATAATAAAGAACTCTGCTGCTGTCAGAGTTCTGCCTCCGCCTGCATGTGGTCTAGCCACTTGGGTATAGTTTAGACTGATGCAAACATTCTGAGATCATTGTTTCTTGTACATTGACAAGTGTGCCTGTTAGAGTCAGCTGAGTCTGGCACAACTGAGTTGTCTCCTTCGGTGTAGTCAATCAGAGTCACTAATGACAGTGACATCAGAAAGTATACCACCAGCATGAATATTTAGTAAGAATCCAAGGAGCTGTCTATATAGGGTCAAGGCGGGAAGGGGCAGGGAGGAAGCATGGCCATTTTTCCAGGTTACTTTGGGGATGTTTTTCTTGCAAGCAAAAGACAGAGAGATAATCCTTAAATTAGAAGGTCAAAGTGTAAGATGGAGGATAATGTCTCCAACAGAGGAACCCACTGAAGAACAGGTAAATGAAACAAACATGTTTTATGTGAAAGGAACTCTGGCCCATATTTGTGGGTTAGTCACTCCCCACCTGAGCCCATTTAAGTGAGCAGCTGTCCCCAACAATAACGGAACTGAGAAAGTTCCTGTAGTCTAACTGAGAACATTTTTGATCTACAATGCAGAGACCATGAAACAAACCAAAGTTGACCTTCACCCCTTCAAATGAAACTAACAATAACCATAGCACCGGACACCTTTATAAGTTCTCCTATGTGACCCTTCAACAAGAAGTTGTCACTGTCCAAGGACACAGTAAGGAAAAGAATGGCGAAGGGCCAGAGGAGCACAGTCGGGCCTGAAACTAAGTTTCTAGATTCCTGCAGGCCCACATGTCCCACCTCTGGTCATGAAGACTTCTCTGGAGACAGAGGGGCAGCGGGGGAGGTGAGGTGGGAAGAGAAGAGGAGGAGGAGAGAAGGCTGGGGAGGTGGTGCAGGTCCTGGAGGTGGCCGTGCCTGGCTGCATGCATGCAGCTCTGGAGCAGTGCTGACCTCTCTTTGCTGTCAGACTCTCCTGACCTCAGCTGCTGCCCACTCCTGCCCAGTAAGACAGCCCCCGCTGCCACCACACCAGACTGTCCCCCTTCCCAGCTCAGCACAGGTGGATGCCACAAGGGAATCACTTCAAGGAAAAGGAAGAAGCTGACATGAGTAGAATTAGCCTGGATGTCCATCACTGCCCATGATGACCAGGCTGTGCAGGTGGCAGATGGCAGAGGGTGGGCATCGATCTGCCTAAGAAGCCCCTGGAGGGTGGGGCAGTGGGAAGACCCTGGGGTCTGTAACTTGGCAGTTTGGAGCTGTGCAGAAGGCACCGCACATGCACTGGCTGTCCCTGGACACAGGGGTTGCTTCTTCATGGGGTACCTGCTGCAGGCCCCCTGAGGACCACCCAGACCTTGTTTCCCAACACCATGGCTTCTCAGCCACTGTGGCAACTCTGCTGTGACCCCTAAGTAGTCACATGGTGACTTAAGTGCAATGCGCTAGAACATCCAGCTCTGTCCCACAGGCACCCACTCTCAAAGGGCACGTGACCCATCGGGGAGGGGACAGCTGGGAGGGCTGTGTAGCACCAGAATAGAGCATGTTCTAGAATCCTGAGGGCATTGCAGGGGAGGCTGACAAGGTAACATCAGGACTCACGTTGGTTCAGGCATCTCACCACCAGCGTCTCCAAAAGTGTGTGAGGAGCCTCGGAAAGTGGGAAGGAGGCCGAGCTGAGGTCAGACGCTGCCAAGTGTGGTGATGCCTAGGTTGCCAACGGGTGCTACCCCAGACCAGGAGCACTGGATCTTTCCATTTTCTAGGCTGCTGGGAGAACCTGCAGCCATAAGGAACATGTTGTCCCAGTTAGAAATCCATGCACACTCTGACCAGGGGAGAAACTGTGGAAGAAGGACTTCCCTGCTGACTCTGGAGGCTTCCTGGGCAGGACTAGCCCCAGCTGCGCAGGGGCCGTACTTAGAAGGGCCGCACTTGGTTTTACGCTCTCTTGTCATCCTGCAATTCTCACTGGTCATCAAACCTGCGGTCCCACGTTTTCATTTGCACTGAGTCTCGCAAATTGTGTAGCTCAGGGGTGTCAAACTCATTTTCACCAGGGGCCACATCAGCCTCGCAGTTGCCTTCAAAGGGCTGAAATAATTTTGGGACTATATAAATGTAACTACTACTTTGCTGTTAAGGAGTTGGAATTACATTTGGCCCTTTGAAGGCAACCGTGAGGCTGATGTGGGCCCCAGTGAAAATGAGTTTAACACCCCTGGAGTGGGTGCTGTCTCTGGGTCATGCCACTGGATTAATGTCTTCCTTCATTAGCTTCTTTATCTCGTCGACCCAACTTGGAACCTCGGGGCCCATCTGGCACCTGGCAGAGCAGGGTGAGCCACAGGTACCCAATGAACCCAATGCTCAGGCAGCGTCCACCGGGCTCCACTGTTCATTTATCCATCAACAAATCTTTATAGGAAGAGGAAATGGGCAGAGCTATTTTTATTACTAGACTGCCTTACATTAATAATCTCTTTAAATTAAAAAGTAAAAATGAGTTCCAGCAATGACTGTCACAATGGGACCTCCATTAGGGTCAAGCTAAAGAAAAGCCATGACCTAGTCAAGGGTTAAAGGTGTGAACCGGAACCTGCGGCTGTGCCATCCTGTGGGAACGCAGATGGCTCCCTCCGCCCATCTGGCCTGAGGCAGTCTGGGAGTGATGCCGCCCAGCTCCTGGGGTCCGCTGAGTGCTGATGGGCTGCTTCTACTTCTGTCCTGACAGGAGTGAGTTCCGCCGAGGCACGCCAGCCTGGAAAGTCTTCCCACTTCAGTGTGAACTGGGTCTTGGGCAACTCGGACGTGGAGGTCCTGGATGCCACCACTGGGAAGCGGAGCTGCGGGGCCTCATCCCGGCTTTGCAAGCACATGCTCTCAGCCCGGTGGGCGCGACTGTATGGAAAGGTGGGTAACAATTCTGGCCTGGGACTCCGACCTGGACACAGGTCAGGGGCCCAGAGAATGCCATTGGATCTGCAGCCAGAGGGACATGTGACACAAAACCTAGTTATCAGTCTGTTTTCTTTTCCCCAACTACCCATAGACGTCCACCAAGCCTGAGCCAGACCACTGGCTGTACAAGTGAGGTGGAAAAGGGGCTTGTTTGTAACACCCAGTGCATCCAGCCCAGGGCACCAAAGGAAAGCCCACGGAAGGCTTTTTAAGTTGATGTTATTCCGAAGTTAGAGATAAGCAAACTGACACTCAAAAAAAGTAGGTGATTACCCCAAATTATGCAAGTAGTGAGTGTCAGGGAGGAATTTTTCACTCTTCCCTTTAACCATGAAGGCTATGCATTTCTACTGCACCAGTTTTGAGGCTTCCTTTCTCCCCTATAAATAGGGTAATGATGACATTTCTGGGTTCTAAATTGAGATATGCATTTCCATGTGTCTCCAAAGCATAACAGATTGTAACAAAAAAAAGAAAAAAGAAAGAAAGAAAATAGAAACACAAATAAATAAAACTGCTGTGCTGGTTTCCCCACTCCCTTAACCTGGAAAAACAAGTGTTGTGGTTGACTTCTCAGCCAGCAGAACGGGATAGACCTGTTGGTGCTGAAAATAAACACTGTGTCCACTCAAAGGACACTGGAAACTGCACGTCTCAGCTCGTAGCCTGGCAGTGATCCTGGCACCGCCACCACGGCTGTGCAGGAACCCGATCTGCTCTGATTGGGCAGCTTCTGCTCCTTTCCCGCCTGCTCTGGGAACCTTGCATGCTTCCCTGCTATACATCGGTGGGTCCGTGTTGAGACTCTGGAAGGTCAGAGCACACCATCAACTTTGTCTTGGTAAACAAAGAGGCCTCTTCTCCTGCACAAGCTCCAGGTGATGGTGGCAGCTGGGGATCTTGCAGGGATTGGGGGACTTCCGACCTCTCGCCCTCCCTGCCACACCCTGACCTGCTGGCTGTGCAGCGTAGTTGGGCCCTGTTCTGTCCCTGCCTGTGTGGCTGCACTGCATTGCCTGGCACAGCTCTGGACAGAGGGAACTTCCCAGTTGCATTGTCCTCCTGCTGGTTAGCATGTAGCTCAGAACCCTCCTGGTCCCGCCCCCACTGCACTGTGTTAGTTCCCACGCCATCCCCTGGCAGCACCATCCCACCAGTCTGGGCCTCTCACCCTCCTCCAAAAAGAAAAATACACACAGTGCTTGTTATTTTAATAGTGGGCAAGTGACATGTTTGTTTTATTCCTTAATCATTCACATTCTGGTGACACAGTTTCCCTAATAAATGGGTTTTCCATGGAATTATAGAATTGCCTGATACAGTTAATCTTTTTTTGTTACTTTATGTGATATTTTACTTTATCAATAGGTCAACTGGGAGAAAATGGATATTCTATTTTAACAGCTTTATTGATGTAAAATTCATATGAACATTACATATAGGGTGGGCAAAAGTAGGTTTACAGTTGTGAGTACATGAAGCAGTTTATTCTTGTATTATTAATTATTAATTATTGTATTGTTTCCATATGAACAGCAAACCTACTTTTGCCCCACCCTGTGTATTTAAGGTGTACAACTCGATGCTTTCATGGACATATGTGTGAAATGACCACCACAGTGGAGCTAACACACTTATCACTTCCACATGGTTACTACTAGTGAGTGTGAATGTGAGTGTGTGCAGTGAGAAGACAATCTAAGGTCAACCCCCTTAGCAAATTTCAAGGGTAACGTTGCTCTTTATCACATTGCTTTTCCATTTTAGAGGGAAAACAATAAGTGGAACCAGGAGCTAACGTTTGCTTGTAACGCTCATGCAGCTCTTCTGTTCCCTGGGGCGGGCGGGGGGCTCGCCGCTGCCTGAGGCCCATTTGTCCTTTCTCACCCCTGTCCCACAGCTGAGCACACGGATACCGAGCCACGGAGACACGCCATCCATGTACTGTGAGGCCAAGCTGGCGGCGCGCACCTACCAGTCAGTTAAGCAGCAGCTGTTTAAAGCATTTCAAAAGGCAGGCCTGGGCACCTGGGTGAGGAAGCCGCCTGAGCAGGACCAGTTCCTACTCACTCTATGAGTCGCCGCCCCAGGCTCTCGGACACAGGGAGATGCCTGAGAAGGCCAGCGATCGTGAGGAGCAACAAGACTATGCTGATCGGGTCTGTGCATTCATTTTCCTTTGGTGTTCCAGAAATACATGAGCGTGCAATGTTCGGATGAGCAGCTAGACTTGAAATAGGAACGTGCTGCTTCTCAGATGGCTACTCCCAGGTTGCTGGAACCACGCATGCCTGCCACATCCACAGGCACCAATGCAGTGGTTCCCTGTTCTCGAGGCGTCAGAGCAAACGCATCTTTTCAGGCTGGAGGGTCTGAGTTGCAGCCTTGAAAGGTAGTACCGAGGCATTGCCAGTTAGAAATAAACCTCAGGCACCGTCTCCTATGTTTCCCTCTCCCCACACGCCTCTCAAACGTTGCACTTGGTTCTCACTAGCACAAGGTTATAGATACTTCAAGATAAGCCACAGTGAAGAAAAAAGCCATGGGCTCCTCCCCAAAGAAGCCAGTAAGAACACTTGCTCATTTTCATTATTCATTTAGTGTTTTACTCCAACTCCTTTCAAAGAGCATTTGGGGTGCACAATCTTAAAGAACCTCTAAAACAGGACCAGAGAAATGAGACCATTGCTGCAGAGCAAAGGTACTAGGTGTGACTAACCTGTCCCTAAACTTCCCAATAACTGAGTGTCCCAGGCTGTCCTGTGCCCATTTTGTCCATCACAGCTCAGTGTCTCTGGCAGATAATGAAGTTTGAGCTGTACAGGAGGAGCTACCACTCCACAACCTCCCACCTGGTGATGAGGAAACTCCATCCTAGACCAAATTCTTACTTAGGAACTAAATTGTTCTTAGAGAGCAAGCAATAAATACATACAAAACAACCTTGACTCTGGGCTTGAGTACCCACCAGCTCTCTGTTCCTTTAGGTTCCCCATCAACACCTTGCATGACAGAAAAAATTCACTTAAAGCAGCTAAAATGCAGGAGGCAGGATTCTGTCCCCTTCAGGCATCAGACAACAGAATCCTCCTGCGCAGGGCTGGACACAGGACCACCTGGGGTTCGGTGCAGGGCACCATCCTCAGACTGAGGGCCAGGACCGTAACTATGTTCATGCAAAGCGAGGCGCCCCTCTATCATACCTGTAGTTGGTCCATACACCTTGAACTTTTGCTTCGATCACTTGAGAACTCATTTCTAAAACCCTTCATGCTAATTAGCAGGTCTCTAATTTCTCCAATTACAAGCCACATATCTGAATTTATTGTGCTAAGTAGCAAAGCTTGGAAGGAGCCAGCTCTGGTCTGGGCCCCAGTTAGAATCCCAGCTGACCCCTGGGGGTCCATCCTGAAGCACAGGCTTCCACCCAGCCCAGGAAATGCAAGCATAACATCAGGCTGTATATATTCAGGTACAAATTACAGATATCACACCAATGAGGCAAAAAATGAAATGAATTGTAGATATTTGTTACAAAATAGTAAGTAGAGACATTAGTATGGAAATAGAAGCTTTTCCTGGGATTGCATATTAGGTCAAATTTATCATTCAAGTTCTTTTAGAAAGGAAAGTGACACTGTAGCAGACCACTTCTTCACAATAAAGTTTCAAAAGATATGAAAATGTTTTGCAAATATGATTCAACATTAATATTTTATAAAAATTGAAATAAAATAAAATCTTCATTCAGACAAAAGCCATGATAAAATGGCCATTTTATATTAGTTTTTGATCGTCTGAAGTGTCATTAGGATGGGACTTAGAGAACCAGACACCTGAGGGCTGATTTATGACTTAGACTCTCAACCACCAACATCTGGCGTCCACCTCCGAACGCAGCGGGCACGGGCGATTGCTGGCTGGAGTCTGTGATCCGAACCTGAGCATGCTAGCATTCTGAGCTGCTGGCTGGAGAAGTGTGCACGTTTTACATCAACTGCTCAGAATAACGCTCCCTCTGCAGGACAAGCGAGCACTGGTGGCAGCAGTCTTGACCATCGCAGGGGAGATGCGGGACAGACAGATGTTCAAAGGGGCACAGTGGGCCACCAGTACAGTCTGATTCGGGGACCTGCATGGTGCCCTCCTACCCCATGATGAACACATCCACGGCTCCTGAACTGCATCTGTCTAGTGACAAGTCATTTTGTCTAAGGTCTTGGCTCTCTGGAAACCACCCAAACTTCACTAAAATATAAATGTCTGCTTCTGGAGAAAGGCACTATACCCATTAACACCAATGCATGGATTAGTCTGCTAGGTCAGCAGGGACCCTTTGGAAGGAGTGATGAGGCTCTGCAGAGAAGGTTTACAGCGAGAGAAGGTTCCAGTGTAGCAGGAAGCTGTCCAAGAGCCCGGCACTCTGTCACAGGGGCACCTGTCTGGTGAGCAGGAAACAGAGTTGCTGGGGAAGGAGGAGACACTCACAGGCTGTGGGCACAGAAGGGGAGGCCAAGAGAGAGCCGAGCCAACCAGAAGGCTGATGCAGCGGAGAGCCCAGGCTCAGAATTCAACACAAAAGGCATCTGGTGTGGCTGGAGGGACAAGCCATCAGCCCAGAGACACGAGGTTTAGTAGGGGAAGCCTGAGGATTTTTCTCCCTACTTCAAAGTCCAAAAGGACGTCTCAACACCGCATTAGGCCAGGTCTACCCTGCATTTTAAAAATAGAAAATCTGATGAATTAGCATCTTGAGAGGGGCCCACATCCACCTGACCACCCAAGGTTTCCATAAGGAGGACAAAACAGAAGTAGTTGATGTGTAACTCTTAGTCATCCTGAAAATGTGATGGGTGAAACAAAAGGAAGACTGGTAGGCACAAAGTCAAAGGGCTCCCTAGGCATCCAAGTTACCCCGACTCCCCCACTGCCCATCTGAATTTGCCTCAGAATCACCATCCTGTACCAACAGATGGCTCAAGTCCTTTGTTCTCAACCTTCCCATGGTCTCTATTTATAACTCCTTAGCCCTAATACTAAACTCCAAATAAAATCAACACCATCCTTATCTGCCTCCAAAGCACGTGTTGCTTTCCTGTCGGGGAGATAAGCCCTGGAAGCTTTCCTGCATGACTCTAAGCCTAAAAGTAGGTGTCTGACCACTTGCAGGCTTTTCATGGGCCTCCGCCGGCCAGAAGGTCACTCGGTGAGGTGAGTTCTGCCAGTCCAGCTCCAGCACGGCTTCCCAACATGTGACAGCATGTTATTGGACTTAGGTTTTCTTTGGTTCTTGCTTTTGCCAAGGAAAGGATTTGCAGGTCTGTAACTATGGTTTCTTTTTATTCCTGTGGTTCTCTTTAAGCCTGTATATATGTTTCTTGCCACCACTGGTTTTGTGACGAGTCTTGTTACTCAGAAACATCCAGTTGTGTTACTTTTCAAACAAACACAGCTCATATTTTCCCCATGAATTTCCTTTTCACAAGAAACTGTTCTTACCGATAGTTAATTTTTTCCCCTTTGGTTTACAGTTTACCACATCTGGAGAGCCATAAACAGTACACACATGGTATATCAAGGCCCAGAATAGAAGAGTTAGAGTATTTTGATGAAATCCTATTTTTAGATTATAAATTTTAAGATGTGTCTATATCTCTTGTTTAAAAATTTTTAAAAGACATTTAAAACTTGAATAGGCATTTTTAATTTAGGGAAACTTCTACAACCACGTTTTAAGAAGTCATTCTAATGAAATCATCTGCCCGATTGGCACACTATACAATGAACATCACTTTCTAGTGGAGACCAAAGGGGACTTAGGGACAGTCTTTGTGTGCCCTGGCACTGACCGCTATGGCCGCCTGGTGGAAGTGTCACTGACCTCAGCAAACCTGATGTACTTGAGCTGGTTTCCCCACCAGCCTCCTGGGCAGAGGTCCCAGAGCCTGTAATTCACCCAGGACAGGAGAGTCCACATGCTGCACGTTCCCAGCTCCGAGTTCTCGTGGAGTTCATGGGTGGAGGAAAAAATTAAAAGCTGTGTTTCAGGAAAAGCTGTGCCACCATCAGGCAGCATTTAACTGGGACAAGACCTCTCTGAGGTCCTGCTGGCACTTTTTGCTTCTCCAGATACAGCGATGAGACACATGGGTGGCATGGGGACAGATTAGATGGGTGGGGCAGACAAAATGTGAGCCTACCGCTGTCCATGGTCCTGACTCATTGCAGCCTGGAGCACTGCAGTTCCTGTCAAACTGCTTCCACAAATTCTAACTCATATAAATGATGGGGTGCTGAGGAGGCAGACACTGGGAGGCCAGAGGTGTAGGCTGCAGGGCGATGGTCTTGGAAAACAAATGCAGCGCCTTGTGGTTCTGGGAATCCAGGCAGATATGTGGCCATCACCACCACCGTCCGCTTTTCCCCCCACCCATGCTGCCTCTCAGGTTCTCTTTCTCATGTTTTCCTTGCCCTCCCCTTCCTGTTCCCTTTTTTATTGCCTGTCCTCTATTTTAAACCTCCAATTCCCTGAGACTCCAGTCTCAGGCATACATCTGCCCTGAACTCCACTCCACTGATCAGTGAATCGGCTGGATGCTGAAGATTAGACAGGAGCCTGACGTGACTTCTTGTCCAGAGGGTTACCAGAGGCCTCTTCTGGACTCCTGGAACTTGTCCACTCAGCCTGACTTTCCACCAAAAGGAACACTGATGGCCACATCACTAAAAGTTTAAACCAGACAATGCCACTCCTGCAGGTAACTGCAGACAGTATCAAACCCTGGAGAGAGAAATACCTTTCTTCCCAACTCAGCATGTCAAAGTCAAGTTGGAGGGACCCGATATGCTCTAAGATGAAGATAAAAGACCTGGATTCTAGGGCCTCTTTTCACACAGGCACTAGATTTCTATCACTCTGCAGTGTATACATCAGTACAAAAGAAAAAATACACTTTCTCAGCAATGCCCCATTAACTTTCTGCTAATTTTCAGCATTTTTTAAGCAAAATGAACTAAATAGTATTCTTAAGTGAAGGTTTGTACATAAAAAGCATGTTTGAATGGCAATATTATACCAATGGATGTACATTTGTAATATTTGTAAAAAAAAAATCCAAAATCTCAAAATATGAATTTACATATGTTAATTTGCCTCTAAGTTCTGTAAATTGCATTTCAGTGATATCTGATAAGTGAATGTTTCCATTAAGTGAATAAAAACATCAAGTAAAATTGTGCTTTCCTCAGTTGTTGGGCCTTTGGCACCAAACAGAGTTCTAGGGTCCCCGAAGAACACAGCATGTTGGTTTAGAAACCAGGAAGGATCAGCCCGCTCCAAAGGAGTGGCACACTCCACTCTAAACCTTCTCTCTTTGTGACTGTGTCTGTTGGTGGACCCAGCCCAGGTGTCGGTCTCTAGCACAGATGTTACCTTTATAGGCTCAATGTAAATGAACAATTGAAAATATCACAGGGCTGGGAATGAAAGACTAACCTTCAAGCCCTGACTCAGCTTCTATTAACTGTGTAAGGCAAAAAGAGTCACTTGGTACCTGACTTGACTTGGCCCTCAGTTTTCTCACTGTCAAGTGTGGGCAACAGCCAGCCCCACTGTTTCACAGGCACATGGAGAAATGGGTGATGTCGGGATGTCTCGGAGCTTTGAGAAGTTGAAGGGAACATTGAAGGTATTCGGAGTCCTCCACCCACATGTGACCTCACACAGGAAGTACAGGTGTGGCTTGATGGTTTCCTGTAGGATTTCAGGCCAGATGCTTATCAGGCCATAAGAAACCCCTAAAACTTCACTTGCTGTCCTCAGCCCCGCTGTACCGAATGATTCAGGCTTCCACTGAGTAGTTCCCCCTAACATATTCGGTCCCTTTCCTGGGGCCAGCTGAGGGACATGGAAATTCCACCTGTCACCAGGAGCAGAGTGAAAGCAGACATGCTACACACAGGGCTTGCGTGCTCCCAAACCAGGTTTCTTGTTGTGAGCGCTCGTCATCCATCACAGCATCTGAAAGTCCACCACACATGCCTTTCAAGCCACATTTCATTCAGACTGCACTTACTTCCCATCAACCACAGTGACACTCAGCTCAAGTGAGACCATGAGGTCTCAGGGTGGGGGTGCAGGTTGGAGTGGGGGGCTCTTAAAATCGACACCCGAGGGACATTCTGACACATCCTGTCACCCCCAGGTCAAGTAGGGAGGAGCCCTGAGTAGCTTCCTCTATTTCAAGTCTTACATTAAGTGGCCCCTAGTGGAAAGGACACTCCAGGCCACAGTTAGTAGCAGGAAACAGAGGGGGTCTGAAAGCATAAATAAGGTTCAGACACACCTCACATGTGTGTGAGAAACATGCCTCAGAAGTCATGCACTGCAATCACCAAGGTTTGAGAGTCTAGTTGTCTGGTGGTCACATTGTTTACTGTCCAGAAGAGCAAAAGCTCCCCAAGCTGGTCTCTTATGATCCTCAGAAGTGACTCTGACTCGCACCCAGTACTCATTCTCACTCAGAGGACCCTCTCTTATGAAAGAAGAGTCATCGTTCCTGAAAATGAGTGGTCTGGTTCTTGGTCACCTCCTTACACTTAACGGTCCTGCACACCCACCCAGATCATTCTCCATGTCTTCAAGTCCCCACCTGCCCTTGCTGGGGACACAGCCCCATTTCTTGTGGCATCTTTTCTTCTTGTTGAGAATTTTTTTCTGTAAAACATGAAGTTTATGATATATTGGCTCAGTAAAAAGTTTCAGCTAAGTGCACATTTCCCAAGGAGAGTAACTAGAGTCTACTCCAATTCTTAAAGTTGGGTAGGTGTGCATGAAGGATGAAGGACAAATGGCCAGGCAAGCGCAGTGATGCATTGCACCGTGTCCACTCTGCAGCTGTGAAACCAGGATCCTTTAGTTGGGTTTGGCTACATGACAGAAATGCACTCTGCCAAGTGCGCTTCACACAGCCAGCACCCTTACAGGGGCAGCCTTCTGGAAAAGTCTTCTTATCAACGAAGATGAAGAGTGAACAGGACCCAGGAAAACAATGATGGATTTGATGATGACCTGCCCCAAAGTAGTCACATTCAGTCCCCTTGTCTTTCAGAATTATAAATTACTGCACTAAAACGGGGACTGAGCTCACTAAGAATGTCAGTGTTTAACATGGGTCCCCCACCCACTCAGAGCTCAAGCCCGTTGCAGGGTGTCCTGAGGTGTGTCTCCCACTAACCTTGGGAAACAACATCCATGAGCAGTTCAGAGACTGGGGAGGGGATGGAAGGAAGATGCTTCCAGAGCCAGAGGGCGGGACTTCCTATCCTGCTCTCTCACTGCTGAGTGCTGGGGCTCTGGGCAAACTGCAACACTGTTTCAGGACTTGGAGTATAAAATGGGTAACATTTACCCCCCAGGGTTGTGGCAAGGAGCAAAGCAGACAGAGTGAAATCTCTTAGACCAAAACAAGCTGTGCTTTTCTTCAGAGATGTTAAGGGCACGAGGCAGGTGGTCCAGTGAGCTACTGGCGAAGTCAGGTCCACTCAAAGACTTCACAATTTCAGAAGCAAGAGCAATGCAGCTCTCCAGGGTTGGAAACTACTGAAGAATAAAAGAAAGAATTGGACCCGTAGATACCACATAAGTTATCACAGAGACAAGAATGAGGGTGATACCACTTTTATAGAGCCCAAAAGAAAAGAGCACATCAGGAAGAATGCATACACACATGCACACATACATACAGTCTGAATGCTTCTGTCCCCAAAATTCATGTGTTGAAACCTAACTCCCAATGAAATGGTGTCAGTAGGTGGGGCCTCTGGGAGGTGATGAGGTGACAAGGTGGAGCCCCCAGGATGGGATTAGTGTCCTTACAAAAGAGACCCAGAAAGCCCCCTCACTCCTCCCACCATGTGAGGACCCAGAAAGAAGATGCCATCTATGAACCAGAAATAGATCCTCTCCAGACGCCCAGTCTGCTGGTACCTTCATCTTGGGCTTCCATCCTCCAGAGTTGTGAGATATGAATGCCTGCTGTTTAAGCTTCATCTGTGATGTTTGTTATGCAGCCCAAGGAGATTGAGACAAAAAAGAAAATGTGAGGACACTGAGGACTCAGAGAAGACTACTGACGACCAGAAGTCTGAGATCTTTGAAGAAGAAATTTCATGACAAAGCAGGGGTGGCTGCTGGCACAGTGACGTGAGGGGCAGGGACAGGGCAGGGGAAGGATGAGCACAGATGGAGATACAACTTGGGAGGAAGGGGGGATGGAGGAATTAGTAGGAGGGGGCCTGGCACAGACTGATGTGGGGGTGCTCAGCACAGGGAAGTCGGAGGAGGGGATCCTACAATGACCAGGACCGTCCACGGGCCTCCTGGAACTAGCCTCTGGCCTGGGGTGCATCTGCTGTGACCTGGCCTTGGTAGGGCTGGCCCCACACACACAAGGATGGACAGAGGCCGCTGTATTCCCCAGCCTTTAGGAGAGGCCACCAGAAAATGGGCCCCATCAGGACAGCAATTCAGGGCTGCTTTTTTAATAAAATTGGTGTGCCCCCAGTGGCTAGTGTATGGCAGGTATTCCATAAAGATTTGCTGAGAAACAAGTGAGCCAGCATTCCCATGGGTAAGGAAGGGAAGGGAGAAGGACCCAGACTGAGCAAGAGAAGGCATCGAGCACTTTGCACCCAGTTACCGGGGAAGGGAAGGATCAGACAGCCCCAGCACAACAGTGTACCCTGCAGAGGGTGTCCCCACACCTGCATGCCGTCTCTCTCCTCTTGTTCACACCCGCCTTTCACAATTGCACAAAATCATTGCTCTGGAGCCTCCACCTTCAAAAGAGAGCTTTGCTCACCCTGCTTCCCTCCAGGAACCATCATCTGCTCAGCATGTCACTTCCACTTTGCTTCCCCCTTCAATTACACTAAGTGAATAAATGTCCCCTGCAACCAGAGCCCTACCACCACCCGCACTGCCCTGGCGGCCCTGGCGGTCAGTGACGCAGCTGCTGGAGTCACCAGGTCTCTCAGCCTGTGGATCACGCCCGTCAGTTCCCATTTGTGAGAAGCGCCTTCACGGCCTCACTGGGAGCCCTGACAGCGGCTCCGTGACACGCGGTTAATAATGGGCCCTGGGGAGAGCTGCACAGGCACAAGCACAGGCCACCGGCCTTGGACAGCGGGGGCAGGGGTGGCGAACAGGGCCCCAAATGACAAACCTTGGGTGGGGGGAGAATGGTGTCAAATTAGGGCATGGGCCATTGTCAGCACAGAGTAACTGGCTCCTTTGTGAGCAGCCCTGGCTGGAGCCCAGACACAGCACCCCCTGCTCTGCACATAGCCTTTCACAAAAGCAGCTTCATTACTCTCTATTGTGGTTGCCTGAAATGGCTCATTTAAGAATAAGCAGTAATGTACTCTCCAATTTCAAAGGAGGTCAGCCAGCGAGCCTAGGAGGGTCTGGAAGCAGAGGGGTGTGGGGGGCTGCCCTAGACAGTGGGGAGGATGATCCTGCTCACAGCTTAGGCCCCTCCCCACCTTCCCAAATGTGTTAAATGTGTAGAGACACATACAATTTCTTAGGATACCACATGGAGTCCCCAAAGAGAAGAGACCCTGAGGAATGTCACAAGCTTCGTGCCTGATGCTCTGCTAACCCCTGGCAACTTCACGCACCTGATGCGCCAGTAAACATGCTGTAATTGCTCAGGCTGCTTGCCCACCGTGTGAGCCGGGGCCCTCCATGAACCGAACTGGCAGGACATGTGTACAGAGTGAGGGAGAGTGAGTTAAAGGAGGCGGTTCATGCCATTGTGAGAGGAGACCCCAATCAGTAGCTTTAAGCAGTGGGCCTGGTGACTCCCCTAGTTTGGAAAACACAGCCCAAGGTGACAGTATACACAGACTGAGGAGCAATGACCAGTGGCTCACCTGGTGGCCAGAAGCCTGGAAAGAGGAAGGTCGGGAGTTCCGGGACAGGGAGATCTAGGAAAGGCCAGGAGCTGGGCTTACAGGAGGGGATGCAAGTGTGACTATCTTGGTACCATGTGTTAATGACTCCAGAGAGTGTCCACTGCAGGTGACAACTCAGTAAAGCTCTGTCCTCTGACACCCCAGACCTGCACAATGGGCTCCTGCGAAAAGCAGCCAGGGTGGCAGAGATGGAAGCTGGACACTCAGCATCCCATCCCAGGCTCTGCTTCCAGCACAAGACAAAAGGGTGTCCTGCATATGGAAGCAGGTTCAGAAGCATTGTGGCCGAGATGAATGAAGACGCACATCACCCAGGCTAGTTAACTGTGGGTACATTGAAGGAGTCTTCTGTCAACATCTGAAAAGGGGGACACTCCTTTCTGCTTCTGAAACTCTTTCTTCATCTGTATTCTCAGGATAGCAAGAGTCAGACTGATGATAAACTTTTGGGCCTCAGACATCCCTAGGCACACCTGGAAGAAACCAGGCAGGATGGCCAGGAGTCCGCTCTCAGGGGAGACAAGGAGCCTCCCGAGTTCAGCTGGGCCCCTGGACTCTGCTTCTGCCCAGGGAATGGAGTGTCAATGCGAGTCCAGCACTACGTCTGCCCTTTGCCCTAGTGCCGAGATCTTGTGTAGGAGGTAGGTGGGGACGCAGAATGAAATGAACTGTGGTCACTGATTTCACCACAGTCACCTCCTGTTGATGCACTGGGCTGAGGAACACAGCTCTGATGCGCACAGGACAGCACAGAACAGCGAGGAGCCAGTTGCACTGCCACTTGGACATCACAGCACCAGGCCAGGTGACGGGCCTGTCTGGGACACGTCCTGGTGGGAGGGCTTCCCCTTGGGGAAAGGTGGCCATGACAAGCCTTCACACCACGTCAAAGGCAGAAGAAGCACAGAACATTTATCTGACATGCCATGGAAGACCCCTCCCCCAAACACGAGGACTTTGCAGTGGCTGCATGCCCAAGTTGGTGTGTGGAGCAGAGCCGAGGACAAAGCTCACCAGCTTCAGGGTGTGGGGGCCTGCATCTACCTTGGCTGCAACATCTGATTTTTAATCTCCTTTTCCTCACAAAGACCTGGCTTCAGTCTCTCTTTGAAAGGAGGTGTCCAGCTTCCTCCATGTAAGTTCATGCAGCCCTTACCCTGCCTGCCATTAAGCTTCTTCACATAAACACCAAAGCCTGAAGGCAGGTTGTCTGCTCCTTGTGAAGGACTACTTTGAATTTCAAAGAGGAAAATACTGTAGACACTGAAAGCTCACCATGTAAATAACAGCTACTGTGTGGATGGCATAGCTCTATTGATATCCTAGCCACCTGCCCCATTCAAAAAGGAGAGAAGTCTCCCAGGTAGAAACCAAGGTCCACCCACCTCACCCTGCACTGAGGTCTGTGCAGACTCACACAAAAGCGACCTTCCCAGTGTGTGTGGAGCTAGTTTTCAGGAGGTAGAGGCAATTTTCACACAGAGAACAATGGTCACTAGCTCTGAGTCACCTTATCTCATTGAACCCCAACTCTTCATCTTTTAATAGCAGGATAACACCTAAACTGAGGATTATTGTGAGGAGTCAATGAGATAATATATGTAGAGAAAAGTACATGCTCATAATGGTGCAGCCAATTTAAAATAGGAAAGCAATATAAAAGTGTCAGAAATGCCACTTTTGGCTATCCAAAAAAAAATCCAGAACACTCAAATAAATATATATACCCTTATGTTCATTGCAGCATTATTTACAATAATCAAGATACAGAAGTAACCTAATGTGCATCGATAGATAAATAGACAAAGAAGATGTGGTGCATATACCATATTTTTGGACCATACAACACACCTAGGTTTTAGAGGAGGAAAATAGGGAAACAATTTTTGAAGTAAAAAATATGGTAAAATATTTAATAACATAAATAATATAATATTTCACCAATGTAAATGTAAACAGAATTCAATAGCAGCATTAACAACCATTATTCTTCCCAAATTGGGAGGAGGGGGTGCATCTTATAGTCCAAAAAATATGTTACGAATGGAATATTACTCAGCCATAAAAAAAGAATGAAACCTTGCCATTTGTGATAACATGGATGGACCTAGAGGGTATTATGCTAAGTGAAATAAGTCAGACAGAGAAAGACAAATACCATATGATTTCACTTATCTGTGGAATTTAAAAAACAAAATAAATAAACAAACAAAACAAAAACAAACTCATGAATACAGAGAAGAAACTAATGGTCACCATACAGGAGTAGGGTTGCAGGGCTGGGTCAAAAAGAGGAAGGAATTAATGAGTACAAATTGATGGTTACAAAACAGTCATGGGGATATAAAGTACAGCATAGGGAATATAGTCAATAATACTGTAATAATTATTTGTGATACCAGGTAGGTACTGGACTTATTGAGGGAATCACTTTATAAGCTATATAGGTATCTAACCACTATGTTATATACCTGAAACTAACATAAAGTGATCTTGAATTTCAACTGTAATTGAAAAATAAAAAAGAAAAGTAGGTGTTCAATAAAAGGTAATAATGATAATAGTTGTTATTAGCATCAAGATTTGTCTCCTTTTACTATCTAACTAGAAGATTACACTTTTCCCATCATTCCTGGGATTTTACCTGGTCACTGAGAGGGGAGATTCAAAGTTATTAGTTTTTCCAAGTTCCTGAATAAGCAGTATTTACTGAGGCTTGCTATGAACAAGTCACAGTACTCAGTCCTTGGAGATAATAAAAAAAGATGTGCCATGGTCTCTGGTCCCAGGGAGTTGGCAGATTATTTGGTGAAACAGGACTTAAGAACATAAAGAAATTAAGTAGTAAAGACAACAGTAAGTGTTGTCATGAGGTAGGACATAATTAGTAGCTAGATGATAGAGTTTTCCATTGAAAGCAAGGGGCAGTGGACTAGAATGACCAGGGAACTCCATATGTGGGGGACTGACAGTCAGGGAATGGCTGGTAGTATCTGAATCAACTGGGAGGACGGTAAGGGCACCTGGTGGGCGTACGAGGATGGTATAACATCAGAGGCCAGGACTATAGTGAGTGGGGTCCATAAAAAAGAAGGGACAAGGAGGTAAGACCACTGCCTTTTTATAGAAAGAAAAAGGGAAATGCAAGTCATCTCTCCTCAAAGAGAGATGCCTGCAATTCTGGATTTATAAATACTTGCAGTCTTAGCTAAGAAATGTCACATCAGGGGAACTCTTTAAGAGGAGCCACTGTGAGAAGTGTCCAGGGATAAAATCATAGGAACTACTTAAGCAATCCATACCTGATAAAGTCATTCAACTTTCTGACTGTGTTGGAGAACCTGCTACTGGATGAAGCAAAGGATCTGGATGTGGCTACACTTTAGGGAAGACTCCACCTGATCGATCCTACTGCCCATGGACTCTGCTCCAGTTTGCATGTCTGAGGTGGGGCTCAAGGGGGGTAGTGGAGATGAAGAAGGACTCAACACCTAGCCTGTAGCTAAACTACAGGCACTGCTAGGGAGGCTATCTAGTTGACCCTCGCTGCAACCCACAGCAGTATCAGTAGGACCCAACTTGGTATATGGCTCTACGAGCTAGGGAAAAGCTACTTAATGGTGGTGAGAAATTCGAAAACAGTTGTTGAGCAGGGAAGAACTGAGATGTAGAGAGCTCCTCCATATCTAAAAGCTTCAGGGAGGAACACTATGGATGATACACACAGAGGAGCCGAACAGGTCCAAGGAAGGTGACAAAGATACCTGAGGTGGGAAACCCCCCACCTGACACACGTGAGTAACTGGCAGCACGTGCACAGAAAGGAACTCATCAAACAGTAGGGGGCATTACTGCTGATCTTCTGCCCCTCAGAGGGTGGTTATAAACAATGGGCTGCTGGACACCCTGGCCATGATGTCCCTACTGCAATCACATAACTCTCACCTAGAGCCTACTGCACCACTCAGGGAGACCAGAAAGCTGCACAGGTGTATAGAGACCCAAAGTTCCCAGAGTTAGGGATAATGACAGTGGTCAGTACACCAGCTCCAGAGCTAGGCTATGTGGCCTGAACTCTACCTCTTACAATACATGACAAGATATTGGGAAAGTAATAACTCTTTGTGGCTCAATTTCCTCATCTGTAAACTTTGGATAACAATCATACACACTGCACTTAGTCATTGTGAGGACTAAATGAGTTAATACAGTCATGTGCCACTTAATGAGGAGACAAGTTATGAGAAACGTGTCCTTGGGTGATTTCATTGTGCAAATGTCATAGAGCATACTCACACAAACCTGATGGTACAGTCTAGCACTGCAATGGTATTGTTACCCAATGCAAGTCTGGCTGTCTGCCACAATGAAAGCCAGTACTCATGAGACAGGTGCTGGTGAAAAGGAAAGAGATGCTGGCAACCCGAGGAGAGAGTGGACACATGTCCTAAAAACCATCTTAACATCTCTGGTCAAGCCAGTGGCTTTTATAAGGAGAGGAAAGAGAAGTTGGGATGTGTAGGCAGTGTTCCTGTTGGTCCTGACAAAGGTCTTGGTGTCAGCGTTGAATCAGTCAGCATCAGCAGAATTCCTGTGGTCATTCATCTCCTATCTGGACAAGAACTGGAACCACTGGTCGCTGCAATATACTAAAGTAGAGGCTAAAACCAAGGTTGTTAGCAAAAAATCTGGTTCCTGTTTTTATTCCAACAGACTTGGCAGTTAGTACATTTAATTCTGGTTAGTACAATATTGTACAAAGATTATGTTTTTCATTCTCTTACATTATGTACTAAATTTTTATACAGCTGACAGCACAGTAAATTTATTTACATCAGCATCACCACAAACATGAATGAAGCAGTCTGCTATGACATTATGATGGCTACAGCATCACTAGGAGATAGGATTGTGACATCATAGCTCCATTATATCATATGGGACCACTGTCACATTTGTGATCCATCATTGACCAAAATGCTGTTAGGCAGCCCATGACTGGACATAAAGTATGAAACTGCTGCTGTCACCACTGTTGTTGATGATGGTTTAAGGGACTAGTGAAACAGAAAATATGTCACCCAGGCAGCCTGCTGATTAACCCCCATTATTAGGTGGTAGCAGGAAAACCCTGCATGTGTCTGGGTTTATATGATTTACTTAGTTATAAAAAGACATCGTCCAAGGACTCAAATTTAGGAGCATTGCTAGAGGACTAAAGACACCAGAAAACTTGAGGGAGTCAGAGGATGGGAGCAGGAGTTAATAAAGGCTCAAGTTATAATAAAATTAACCTAACAATGCTGCCAGAACATAACCCACCCTCAGCAGTTGTCCTGCATTTGCTGAGTGTGCCAAGCCAGTTCAAACAGCTGCAGAACCCAATGCTCTTCAGCTGGTGGAGTTGGGGGCACTTTCCTCTGGTAACACAAGCAAAACTACCCTCTCCACTGTCATCAAAGAATTTTTATTGAGCACTAGAGTAGAGTGCTGTGCTAGGAGAACAATAAAATAAATGCAGTTCCTATCAGCCTGGAAACTCTAACGTTAGACAGTCAAGGCTGCCTGATCTGTAGCTGCAACATAAATACAGAACTTCTCATGACTCAAGGCAGTTAAATGCAGCATAAGTACCAAGAATACGCACTGAATGCCTTTCTGGGCATTTCTGGAGATACAAGAGACAAGAAAGGCAACAGCACATAGAAGGAATTCAATACATGTTTTATAGAAAACATAATCTCTCCCTTTGAGAAATTTCAGCCAAACTAGGCAAAGTAGCCACTCTGCTCCTTCTTTTTCCCAGTTCTAGGTCTGTAACTTGTCCTTAACTTAAATCCCCCAAATGCAGGAAATTAGCAAGCACCATGCTTTCAAATCCTGGCACCAGGAAGGTAAGGCACAAAGTTGTGCGACCACTATCTAAATACAGAGCATTTTATCACCCAAATAGAAATACTGTACCATTGGCAGTCACTCCCTATTGCCAGCTCTCCCAGATCCTGGAACCATAAATCCAGCTTCCATCTCTACAGATCTGCCTGTTCCGGCCTTTTCATGTGGAATCCTACAACACGTGGCCTTTGTGTCTGGCTACATTCACACAGCAGAACATTTCCAAGGCTCACCCTGTCAAAGCATGTGTCAGTGCTGTCCCTCTATTTCCCATCATGTCCCACTGTGCAGCTACAACACAGTATGTTATCCATTCATTAGCGATGGACATGCAGGTTGTTTTTACTCTGTGACAACTAGGAACAATGCAGCTTTGAACAATCATGCATGAGGTGTGGACAAGCAGAACAGCACTTCCTGAAGGTGGAAGTTAATCACCAGATGCCCCTCCCAGGAAGAGGATTTTCTTCACTAGACCAACAAAAGTGAAATTTTTCACAGTTCAAATGTTCTTTTAAAATTCTTCATGCAGAAAAACAAAAATGGAACTACCTTTTGACCTAGCAATTCCACTGCTGGGATTATACCCTAAGAATCCTGAAACACCAATTCAAAAGAACCTGTGCACCCCAATGTTCATAGCAGCACAATTTATGCTAGTCAAGTGCTAAAAGCAACCTAAGTGCCCATCAGTAAATGAGTGGATCAAAAAACTGGTACATTTACACAATGGAATCCTATGCAGCAGAAAGAAAGAAGGAGCTCCTACCCTTTGTGACAGCATGGATGGATCTGGAGAGTATTATGCTAGTGAAATAAGCCAGGCGGTGAAAGACAAATACCACAGGATCTCACCTATATGTGGAACCTAATCAACAAAACAAACAAACAAGCAAAATATAACCAGAGACATTGAAATAAAGAACAAACTGACAGCAACCAGAGGGGAGGTGGGAGGAGATAATGGGGGAAAGGCCAGGAAGATTGTCAAACAACATGTATAAAGGACCCATGGACAAAGCCAAAGCAGGGTAGGATTGAGGGTGGGAGGTGGGAGTGACTAGGGTGGGGAGGGGGGAAAGTGGAGACAACTGTACTTGGACATCAATAAAAAGGGAAAAAAATTCCTCATGCAATGCAATGTCATAACGCCAAAACAAGGGCATGGGAAGAAACTTGAAAGAAGTTTCACTGAATGTTTCTGAGGCATCTACCTCCAACAAGACTCTGTGCCCAGTGCTGTGGGGACAGAAATGAGGTCAGACTGTGCCTGGGTAGCTCCTGCTCCAGTGGAAACCAGGGGCTAGCCTTCCACTCCTGGCCTGAAGAACAGGTTCTGATGTGAGTGGTTCTCCATATAGAAAGAAGGAAAGGCAGTGAGGGCCATCACTGGGAGGACAGATCAGACGAAGTGTGGTGTCCCAGACAGCCGGTGCAGTGCTTGCCTCTGCTTCAAAAGCCACCTATACGAGACCTAAAATTCACAGAATAGCCACGACCTTCACCTCATGAGATGCGAGGATGCCCACAACTAAAGTATCTTTTTTTAAAATATCAACCTTATTTTTAAATATCCAGTTCCTCCACATTCTTTAGTCTGTTGACTTTACTCCCAATTTTTTTCAATCTAGTGTTCATTCTCTAGTAATAGGCAGTTCTAATTACCAAAGATATACAAGGTTTTTAATTTCTAGTAATCCTCAGAATTTATCTGATGTGTTTTACACATTGCTCATTTTTGGATTACCTTGTCTATAATCCTATTGCTGTTTTTAATTGGGTTTATGTTAAATTTATGGACTAACTAGGATTGATGACTTTTTGATGTTGTCTTCCTTGCCAAAAATATGGTGTGCCTTTCCATATATTCAAATTTTCTTTAAAAAATTTTACTCCTTCACTCATTCTTCCCCACCCCCAACTTCCAGCAACCAATTTGTTCTCTATATCTATGAGCTTGGTTTTATTTTATTGTTACTGTTTTAAATCCACAAATAAGTGAGATCATTTGGTATCTGTCTTTTTCTGACTTATTTCACTTAGCATAATACCCTCTAGGTCCATGCATGATTTTGCAAATGGCAAGATTTCATTGTTTTTTATAGCTGAGAAGTAGTTCATTATATATACATACCACATCTTCTTATCCATTCATCTGTCAATTAAGGTTAAGTTTCTTCCATGTCTTAGCTATTACTAGTGATGCTGCAGTGAACATAGGGGTGCATATATCTTTGCTAGTTAGTGTTTTTTTAACTCAGTTGAATACCCAGAAGTGGACTCACTGGGTCACAAAACAGTTCCATTTTTAATTTGTTGAGGAAACTCCACACTGTTTTCCATGGTGGCTGCACCAATGTGCAGTTCCAACAGTGTGGAAGGGTTCCTTTTTCTCCACATCCTCAGCAACACTTGTTATTTCTTATATTTTTGATAACAGTCATTCTAATAGGTGTAAGGTGATAGCTCACTGTGGTTTTGACTTGCATTTCTCTGATAATTAGTGATGCTGAGCATCTTTTCATATGTCTCTTGGCCACCTGTACGTCCTCCTTAAAGGAATGTCTATTCAGGTTGGCAGCCCATTTTTAAGTGGATTGTTGTTTTGTTATTGAGTTGTATGAGTTCTTTATGCACTTTGGATATTAGCCCCTTGTCAGATATATGATTTGCAAATATTTTCTCCCACTCAGTAGGTTGCCTTTTCATTTTGTTAATAGTTTCCTTTGCCCTATAGAAGGTTTTTTGTTTGCTGCAGTCTCACTGTTTATCTTTGCTTTTGCTGTCTCTGTGCGTCCCCCAGGATACCTAACACTGCTTGGATACACCACAGTGCTCTGTGTGGCCACAAGAAGGAAAGGGGCTTGGAATCAAACCCTCACTCTGCCATTCGCAGACTCTGTCGTTTTGTAAAGTTACTAAGTCCCCCTAAGTTTGTCAACACGTTGTATAATGACAATGATGATAAAGCTGCGGTGCCCACCTCCTGGGTGCAGAGTGAGGGTTTAGTGTCTTGACATCTTGGTGTGTGAGCGATGAGTGTCCACACTGGACACACATGCCAAGTGACCAGGCACCTCCTGTCATCAGGCACCTTCAGGAAGAACAGCGTAAAACACCAGCCACCCTGAACCCTGCATTCACATCCTAACTCTGCCACTTTTTGCGTGACCAAAGCCATTAACCTCTGAGCCTCCATTTCCTCATCTTTCAAATGGGGTTAATGGGAGTATCGAGTGAACAGCCGGCCGTGGGTGAACATGCATTATAAATTGCGATGAGCTCTGCAAACGCTAGCTAGCAGTAGGAATTACATTAGGTTACACTTGTCTTCCTATTACCCAGCTGACAGTCAAAGACAGCATGAACCAAAATTAGAGAGAGTGAGAGAGAAGCTGCATTTCAGGGAGGCAGTTTATGTAGTGAGGAACGTAGGCACGTACACATGCTCTGTGGTCACAGTGTGACCTCGGCCTTTCTATGCCATGCTTCCTCCTTCATAGAATAGAACCTGCCCTCGGCTTTGTGAGGTGTCACTGGGACCATATTTAAAATGCTGGGCTTAAGCCTGGGTACACTGGGGCTCCATCAATTTCCCCCAGTGCGCTGTGATGACGACAAGGAAGGCCGACCCAGGAACAGATGCCCTGGGGGGCTGCAGAGATGCAGGTGCTTGGGAGGCAGGGGCTGGGTAACTGGCAAGGATACGTGTTTGTTATTTAAATTGCAACATCTCAGGTACTGGCCTATGCACGGAGCACCTGCTACCCACTTTTCATTATCTGTTTTCACCCTTACAACTTTAGGGAGTAGTATTCTGTCCTCATTAATAAACAAGGCTCATTGAAGGTCTTAAGTCTGAGCAACTCGGTTCCATTGAATGTCTGTCGGCCGCTCTTCACAGGCACAGACGGAGGGTTTCTCAGGCATGATTCTCCTTCACTCCTTGACTCTGTGCTCTCCACACAGGCTATGAGAAACTGTCTTGGATTCCAAAGATATTATGACCAAAGTTTTACCATTCCTAGGGACCTAAGATCTGGAAGTCAAAATAACAGATATTTGGGGCCTCTGGCCAGCATCAGGAAACTACTTCAGGGTGAATTCTGGTTGTCCCTGTGTACCAACATGACACAGGTAACAGTCCCCAGAGCACACTCCATACATTTCATAGGCACTGCAGCACCCACTCCTGAGAATCCACGGGGCCACGTGGGGACCGATGAATGGTGTGCCTATTTTGGTGTGGTCCACATTACCCATACACATTTATATGTAACATATATAAGGGACATACTGCCCTAGTAGACTGGTCGCCTTGGTGAAGCAGAGTCAATAGTGACCCAGACTCCTAAAAGATCTGTTTGTGAAACTCCATGTCCATCAGCACAATCCTGTGTAACCAAGTTAGGTTTTAACATGGCTGTCCCAGCGTGATCTTGGTTTGTGCTCGCTCAGGTCCCAGCAGCAGCAGCGTGAACCCAAGTCCTAAGAGAGGAATCCGTCTGCACTGTTGTCTGTCTCACCCTCCTGTCTGATCTGCCCTGAGAAACTCTCCTGCTCCCAGCACAACTCCAACTCCCTGGGGGACAATGCAAAGCAAGGCCCCCAACCTTCCCTTGCCCAAGAGCTCACTGTGGGAACAGAGCTGGGCTTCCACATGGGGCCCTTGACTATGAGTGTAACCATCTCTGAAACAGTCCCACTGAAGGAAGACCCCGGCGTCTCCTAATGTGAGAATTCACAGGTAAGGCCAATGCTCCCCAAGCTGAGGAGACATTTTATAGACTCAAGATGCAGATCTTCTCTGTTTTCTCTGCCACAGACTCATGCTCACTCTCCGAATCCCTGTTCTACCTCAGAGCCACCGAATGCTTTATCTTATCTCCTTTTTTTTATTTGTAACAAGCCAACTGACTAAAATAACAAATTGATTTTCTTTTGGGCAGTGCCAACAGCATGCT
This sequence comes from Tonatia bakeri, assembly GCA_004024845.1. Classification (NCBI taxonomy): domain Eukaryota; kingdom Metazoa; phylum Chordata; class Mammalia; order Chiroptera; family Phyllostomidae; genus Tonatia; species Tonatia bakeri. The sequence continues at coordinate 32,976 of PVIA01002097.1, read as the reverse complement.
GGCTGAGCTTCCATAACATCCCTAGTTTGAGACATCAGATTCTTGGAAGGTGTGGTTCACAGCAGGAAGGCCTTATCACTCATCAGCTATCAAAATAGGTATGACTGTTTGGTAGCAGGAGGCCCAGACAGAATGGCCCTCTGGAAAGGTGACCTCTGACACTAAAAAGCAGGTCCAAAGGACCCCAGTGCTCCCTGAGACCTTTGGGGCCATCTCTGGAGAGCAGCCCCCACCAATGACAGACTGAAGTGGGTGCCAGGTCGATCCCACTGTCTGTCCAGCTTGGGTCCCCCCAGAAGCAGATGCTGCACCAAGCATGTAAAGCATCTGCTAAGGACCTGCGCCCAGATTAACACAGCCAGGTGTCTGAAGTAGAGCAGGGAGGATGCCCAGGTTAACACAGCCAGGTGTCTGAAGTAGAGCAGGGAGGACTGAAGTGGGCAGGATCTCAGGGGAAGCTGTGGTGCCCCCTCATGGCAGGGCACGTCCCTGGCTGAGGTGCCAGCCAACGGTGCCAGTGCAGGTGGATGCACCTGTGGTATGGTCCCCAAATTTAAATAACCTTTTCTCATGAATACCAACACAATCTCTCAATTAAAAAAAATATTGTGCACCTGCTAAATGCTAAGCAAACAAAAAAAACTCCAAAAAGTGTGCCGGGAGCTGTGTGAGATTAAAAAGAAGTCAACAAACAAGGGCCACACAAACATTTGTCCTGTCTCTGCAGCACCTCATCTCTTCGTCCGTCTTTGCGCCCGTACAAGCCACTGCATTTCCCAGAGCCGTGGATGCCCTCCCCAGCACCCGCCTCCTGCCCCATCAGATATACCCAGGTCCCCTTTCACCTGCCACCTCCTTCCTTCTGTCTCCCTCTCTGACTCTGCCTCCCTCTGTCACTTCCCCCACTCCACCTGCCTTTCTGTCTCTGTCTCGCTCTAACACACACATTTTCTTGCACTCTCAGGCCTCAAACATCAAGTCCACTCACTGCCCGGTTCCTTCCTCTCAAGACTACCCCTGAGTGGGCAGCACTGTGAATCATGGCTTCCATCACCAGCTTTCCTCTGGGATCCATCTGGGCTCCTGTCCTTATAAGAAAAGTGAAAGGCAGGAAAAAAATCAGTGAAAATATAATCTTAGGGTGTCTGCTTAAGGACCAGTACTGTTCATGTCAACACACATATAGACACATAACAGAAGGCTCGGCACATGGGTAGCCACCACTTTGCCCCTTCAGCCCTGACAGGCCAATTACACACCAACAAGCCAGGGACCCGACACATGAGCCCAGACACAGAGGCCAGTGCACACGCCCAGTGAGCCAGAGCCCCTGTCCTCAGTCAGGAGACATGAGTGGTCCACAGGGACAGGGAGGAGCCCAATGAAAAGAGAATGCAAGGCAAGGGCCAGCTGCCCAGTGTGGGAGGACACATCATTGGGCAGGTGAATATGCCATTGGAGCAGAGATCGTTTCCCAGAGATAAGAAGGCATTCAGCCTGGGAGAGCGAAACAGAAGTACAATGAGAGATGGCATTCATCTCAACACAAAACTAGATAAATGGGTGCTTTAAAGGTCCAGAAGACATTTTATTTGTAGTATTTTAAGCTATAAGTGAAGGGCCATTTGTTTCTCCACTGTGGGCCCCTACTCACAGCTTCTCTGGTACTCAATTATCACACAGTGTGGAGGTGAGCATGCCTCAGGAGGAATTAGGCCCCTGGCTGGTGTAGCTCAGTGGATTGAGCACCGGCAGTTCCATTCCCAGTCAGGGCCTGGGTTGTGGGCCAGGTCCCCAGTAGGGGGCACACAAGAGGCAATCACACATTGATGCTTCTCTCCCTCTTTCTACCTCCTTTCCCCTCTTTCTACCCCCTTTCCCCTCTTTCTAAAAATAAATAAATAAAATCTTTTAAAAAATGCATCAGGAAGAATTAGTAAACTATGAAACTTCTAAGTAATCAGACCAACTGTTTCATCCTCCCCAAATTCACTGAATATTGCAGCAAATGCCTGAACATACAATGAAAGGGAGCCACCAACACCCACACTCCAGAGCCCCCCTCACCACCTAGTCCACCCCTACCCCTGCAATTACATGCTAAGACATTTCCCAGAAAGTGTGGGTCCTGCATTTAGACTAATATTTTTAGGTGAATTCTTTATCACATGAACTTGAAAAATGATGATGTCAGTAAAAAGTCAAATAGCATACTACAAGCAATCCTGCAAAAAATTTCAACATTTGGAGAGATATCTTACCTCCCCGTTTATATTGCAAATTTCCTTAGAACAAAGACCACACTTTGTGATTATGATCATAATACAAACAGAATGTCAAAAAAACTCACTTAAGGATAGGGTAATTGAGACTCAGAGAATGATTTACTCCTGTTAAAAAAACTTTAGTCTGATTTTGAGGGGAAAAGAGATAACACAGGCTAGTAAGTACAATTTTCATAGAATGGTAAGAGATTAAAGAGCATAAAACGAGAAGCTTATTGTGAAGCCTGGCAGATGATAACATGCTATGAACACACTGAAGAGCTTAGAAGTACATGGATGTTATAAAACATTATGTAATTAATTTAGTTCATGGAAAGGGAGTTATTTAAGGAGTAACCAAAAAGGCATACCAGCCAAGATAGGTAGAATAATGCCCCTCCCAAAAATGTCCACATCTTAATCTCAGGTCCTGTGAATATGTGACATTCCACAGCAAAGTGGAATTAATGCTGAAGATGATGCTGGGGGTGCTGACCAGCTAACCTCAAGTAAGGAGTTTGATCTAAGTGTTCTCATCACAAAAATGAGAGGTAATTACATGAGGGGATGGAGACGTTCACTAGCCTGAGTGTGATGATTGCTTCCAGTGTTTAAATGTCAGATCACCAAGTTGCATACCTTAAACATGTACCATTTTTATTTCTCAGGCACACCTGAATAAACCTGGGAGAAAGAAACAAAAGGAAAGGCAGCTGTAGCAAAGAAAGCCAGGAAGGCCTCTGTCACATGTTAATACATGTCTGTATGTCTCCATCATGTGTGTGCATGCTTCCATCACATGTTTCTGTGTGCAGGTACTTCTGTCATGCATGCCTGTTGTGCAAGCGAACCCCATTCATGTGTGTGCCTGCATATGTATGCCTCTATCACTTGTTCACATGTGTGTGTATCTCCACCATGTGTGTGCATGTGCCTCCACTGCATGCCTGTGCACATTCATGTGCTTCCATCACATGTGTATGCATGCATGTGCATACCTCCATTACATGTATGTGTCTGAGCTGTGTGTGTATGCCCCCATATGTGCATGTGTCCTTGTGTGTGTGCCTCCATGTTATGTGTCTGCCTCCGTGTGCATGCGCCTCCATCATGTGTGTGCATCACTTCCATCATGTGTGCACCCCCGCTCATGTATGTGCTTCCATCGCATGTGCATATCTCATGTGTATGTGCCTCCATCCATGTACATATAGATGCCCATGCATTTTTGCCCCTGCCTTTTGTACATGCCTACACATGTGTATATGCCTACATCATGCATGTACATTTGTGCCTGTGTGTGCATATGCATGTGATGGAGGAGGACACAGGTGCCCGAAGGTGGATCAGAAGAGGAGAAGCACCAGGAGGAGTTTAAGGACAAAGATTACAAGCACTGAGGAGGCCCTGGCAGACTCCGCCAGCAGCTCTATGCCCAGCCTGTCCACTGTGCAGGCCAGCTGAATGTCCCTCCTATCAATCAGGATCAGTGGTTTTGAAGTGGCAGAGATTGTGGGAGATACTCATCTTCCCTTCTCTCTCCCCCTTCCACAAAGAGACCGCAGAGCCACTTGCTCAAACAATAGATGAGCTTCCAGGCCAGGCAGCAGTTTGCAGAGGGACTAATGTACAGATTAAAACCAGACACTGCTGAGTAGGGCAACTTCCACCTCTAACATCTGAAAACACCGATAACTGCCATAGTAACCCTCTCACTGTGCTTCGGCTCTCTCGAGACAGCCTTCACCGTGGCTTCTCCAAGGCCAGGAGGGGACGACGATGTCCGCTTTCTGAGATCAGACAGAAATGGGGCTCAGCCACATCACAGGAATTCAGCACTTCCACATTTACAGTTAAATTGATTTGGGAAATGTTACTAACTTTAGGAGCTGAAAAATGTGGGTTGCTGTTTCATACATTAAAAATAGGTGTTTTTTAAGATTTACAGAAGTTTACTGAGGATATGGAACAGCCCCTGACACAGCAAGCAGGGAACCGCCTGTATTGCGTTCTTCAGGCTAGGATGGAGGGGAAAGAGCCTCCGGGGGGCGCTGCCGAGCTGTGCACCACTACAAGGGGCGTGGGTGGTTAGGTGTCGGGGCGGGGAGCGGGAGGCGAGGAGGGCAGATGCTAGCAGTTCTGCACATCAGTGTGAAGTGGGAGGCACACGCTGGGGGGTGCTGCCGGTACAGGATGCTGTCAGTCCACTGTCACTCGCGAAACAGTCCTCATCAGCCACTCACTCAGACTCTCCAGAGGACTGCCACAATTTAGGATGCAACGTATCATCTCGTGATGGTAAAAAGGATAATGAATAGTTACAGTAAAATGTTACCGATATGATGACGTTGGTTTGGAGGAAGCATCAGGAATATTACTACAAATCCAACAGGTATTAAATGGTAACAAGGGAAAAATATGTGCAACCTAACGTCAGTAAGTTCAATGACTCAGACGAGGGGAACACATTCCTGAGAATCATAAACTGCCAAGGATTATTCAAGTATAAATTTAATTTACACTTTAAAATGCTGTTTTTCCCCAAAAACAGACTGTGAGAATAAAAATTCTTACTCCAATATGTGGCCATCGCTTAACACAATTTTTGGACTGTCTGCTGGATTTGAAATTACCTTCAGGCCCAGTTTATGAGCAATGTAAGAAAACTACTTTTGCTGTTTTATGATCGCACCTGGTAAACGAGGTCCTCATTACATTTCCCACTTTCAAGCTGGGATTTTCAAAACGTGTTTGAAAACAACCCAATTTCAACACGTGTAACACCACCGCTTTACAATGTCCTCGGTGACTCTGTTTTTCACAACATCATCCTGGCTTTGCTTTTCCTCCTAAGGAATGTACACTCCAAATGAATAAAGCTGTTTGTCAAGTGGAAAAAGAACTAATATCTGAAATGAATAAAATATGGTCATACACAGATATTATTTAGATGATAAGCTTGAAACAGAGGTGGTTAAACATCACTGTAAATCCCCCATTTTACCAGCATTCACTTTATCCATCTTTGGAATAACACACACTTTCTCTTTAGAATTGTTCTATCACTTTTAATGACATTAGATGCACTAAAGAAATATTAGTAATGACAATCAAGAAGGATGAGCATTGGAACAGAGATTTGTGTACTCACCACCCAAACTAAGAACCGGACGTTGCCAACTCTACTAACTGAGCCCACCCTCTGCCCCCCAACCCCTCTCCACTCCTGGCTTGGACAACGCCATGCTGAATTTTGGGTTTTTATCCCCGTGTCCCAAAATACGTGAAGATAATCAGACATGTGTGGTTGGGCTTGCCTGTGCTTTGGGAAAAGAGTTTCACACTGTGCAGTCTCGGGCTTATGTCTTCAATCAACACTGTGATCCTAAGATCGGCACTTGCACATAGCTGTGTGTGTCTCATTCATTTTTACTGCTTTGTAAATCCATTGTGTAGACATACCAATCCCTGTTGACGTACTCAGGCTGTCCCACTTCGGCAGCACAACCTTGCCTGTGTCCCCAGGTGCACATGTGTAAAAGGTTCCTCAGGACAGCAGCTCTCAAACTGGACAGCGGATCACATGCTGGAACTTGCCTGCAATGCAGATTCTTACAACCTATTGAAGATTCTGGGTCAGCAGCTGTGGGGTTGGACCCAGAAACCTTCATTTTAAGACTTGCAAGGTCTCCAGACACCACACTTCAACAAACCATTTCTAACTGTACTGCTAGTACTCACTGGAGCAGGAAGCACACACACATCCAGACTCACAGCATTTGCAAATTTGCTGTATTATTTTATATCCAAACCAACTGTACATATAAATGTTCCAACAGCTTATATGCTTGACAGAGCTTCTCACCTAATGCTTTTGAGATGGTACTTCATTATGGCCTAAATTTTTATTTTCTTAATTTCTTTTTTTTAATATTTTGTTTGTTTGTTTGTTTTAGAGAGGGGGAGGGAAAAAGAGAGGGAGAGAAACATCAATGTGTGGTTGTCTCTCGTGTGCCCCCTACTGGGGACCTGGCCTGCAACCCAGACATGTGCCCTGACTGGGAATCCAATCAGCAATCTTTGGTTTGCAGGTCAGTGCTCAATACACTGAGCCACACCAGCCAAGGCTCATTTTCTTAATTTCTATATTTATTGGCTATTCAGCTCTTTTGAGACATACCTACTCACATCTGTCCCATTCTTCTAGAGATGTGTAGAATTTCATTTTGTTTACTATCTTGAATATTAATCTTTTGTGTATTACATATGTTGCAACTATAATTTATGGTTTACCATTTCACCCTAAGGTGTCCTATAATCTTTTAACTTTAATATGCTTGAATGTATCAATCTTTCCTAGTATGGTTAATGCATTTTTGGATAGTTCTTTAATAAACTCAAAGTCAAAAATATTCTCATTTTTTAAAAAATATTAATGTTTTTTCTTTAATATGCAATGTGGAAATTTTCTTTTGGTGTGAGGTAGGGATCCAAGTTCACTTTTTCTCTCCTCATGGATAACCAGCAGCACTAGAATCATCACTTAAATAGGCCACTTTCATCCAGTGATCTATGATTACATGAGCAAGCACATTTCAGGTTTACACATTTCAAAGAATCAATTTGGCTTTCTGTTGCACTGGTCAGCTCTTCTGTTCCCTGTGCCAACATCACGTTTTATGGACCACAGCCTGTCAGGCCTAAGTCTATCTTTCTCCTTTTCTTCCTCCTCTTTTCTCTTCTTGGGCATCTTAGACCTTGCCTTTTCACTTTCTAATAAACTTAGGAATCAAGATTTCAAATCCCTCAAAACACTCTGGGATGGTCTGGATTAGAACTGTACTGAATCTACTTGCCAAGATGAGAAAGCTGACATTTTTACCCTATTGACTTTTCATACTAATTCTTAACATATTATGGTCTCATTTTGTCTTTTTTAATGTCTTTGTTAGAGTATTACTATATTCCCATGGGTAATTTCAAGTGTCTTTTCTCTTTGACAGTTGTTCCCTAACATGTACCTTACGTTTTTGTGACTAGCATTAAATGAGAACTTTTCAGATACATATAAAACATGTAGTTCGATGAGTCTAAACTTTAAAAAAAAAAACTAGTCCTGGCCAGGTAGCTCAGTTGGTTAGAGCATCATCCCGATACATCAAAGTTGTGGGTCTGATCCTCAGTCAGGGCACATACAAGAATCAACTAATGAATGTATAATTGGAAAAACAAACAGACATTTCTCTACTCTCTCCCTCTCCTCAAAAAAAATAAAAAACTATGATATACATTAAACATCACTTCCTCCCCAGTTCTTATTTACATTTCACAACCCCCTTACAGTAACTACTTTTAATCACTTTTTTCTTTCCAAGTTATTTTTCTTTATAGTTACCCTAGAAATTTATGTGTGTGTGTGTGTGTGTATGTATGTATATATATAAATGATGGATTTAAAGGACTAAATGAATCACTATTTCAGTCCCTAGCCAAACACTCAAAATGAGAACTTTGACCTGCAGCTCAGCACCCTCTGCCCCCTCCCAACACGTATACCCAAAGGATGGGGACATAACCGAAACTTGAATACCAGAACCTTTTCAGAAGACAAGGGTCACACCCTGGCCAGAGAGATCAGTTGGTTAGAGCATCATCCTAATATGCCAAGGTTGTGGATTTCATCCCCTGTCAGGGCACATACAAGAGTCAACCAGTGAAGGCATAAATAGAAAAATTGGTGTTTCTCTGTCTAAAATCAATATGGAAGTTTTTTTAAAAAAAGAAACCAAGGATCTGTTGTCCAGGAAAATCCAGTGCTAATGGCTCTTAACATAAACAGCTGATTTCCAGGGTCCACCAGTTAAAATTTTCCCCACCAGCACTGCTTCATATACATCCGCCCTAAACTCTTAAAAAAACTCTCAACCTAGTCCAATAAGCAAGATAGATTTGAGAGGCACTATCAGGTCTCCCATCTCCTTGATGGATGCCTTCATGATCAATAATCTTTCCCTTACTCCAAAAAACCAAATAAGCCATTAACTGCAGACACTGTTTCACATGGCTGTGCACTGGGATGTTTGTCCACTTCGCAGGTATTCCTTCCTGGCTTGTTCTCCTTACAGTATCTCGTGAAGCTCCGTCAGAAAAGGCGTACTGGTAAAAACTGTTTATCCCATGTAATCTGCTTTTCACACCCTCTTGAAAGGCAGTTTGCTGAGCATACACTTCTGGTTATTTTCTCTTAGCACATCTGCATTCTCTTCACTCAGATGAAGTTAATTGGAGACTGGCTTTCTCAGTTCCAGTTCCAAAATTTCAGGGGAGGATCTTGAAACGTCCAGTTTGGGTTGGATGGAGCATAAAATAACCACTCACTCAGAACCCACGAGGACAAGCGGCAGACGTGACACCCAGTGTGAGAGGAAGTGTTTGTGTCGTGTTGGTGACAAAATGCCTGGCAGACAGGAAGTAAACACATTTAGCTAAGGTAACTTAAACCCAATGTTTCTAAATAGTGGTTAAAATATCCTAACACATTGCCATTTCCTTTAGGGAAAAGTCCTCACACATTCTAGGTTGTACTCAAAACATCCTTTGGGTAACTAAAGAATGCCTAACATCGAAGCTGTGTGCTCCCAGTAACAGCATTTTCCATTATGCACCTGATTTGTGGAATAAACAGCCCTGTCTTCCGGCAAGAACTTCCTGGTCTCCTTCCAAGTCAGACTCAAGGCCATGCTCTTCCTCTACCACACTGCCACCAGCACACCCTGTAGTGATGTCTCCTACCTGCATGACTCCTAGTGACCCCTCAGTGTATCCCCACAAGACAGCAAGCACATGAGGAGCAAATCTGCCCTCACCCAGGCTGCTGCCACTTACTCAGGCCCCGCCATTCACCCCACCCCGTCAGGTGTCCCCCCCTCACTCTACACACCACTGTTCTATGTGCGGCGTTCCCTTGCTCCTCTTTTCCCCTTCAGTCCCTGACATCCTTGCCAACCTTCATGCTTGATACTGACCTCATCTCTTTAGAGATGCCTGGCCCAAACGGTCTCATGCTGCTCCCTTGTTGCTCTCTACCCCAGCCCACAAGTCACAAATGGGTATCACCTGCCGATCACATAGACTCTTAGAGCTCCAAAGATCTGCTTACTCTATTTTTGACCAGAAGCTGCTTAAAATGTTTTACTGGAATTTTTAAATTATTCAACACTTTTTATCTGATTTCACTTGTAGCTTCTTCCCTCCATAATATGGACTATATATGTTATATATAACAATTGAGGTGTTCTCAATTTTTGGAATAATTTAACTTCTAACTTGCTTAGAAAATAGTATCTATTGAGAGTAAAGGAGACACACATCTTAGTGGCATTTTGATGACACCATAGCAATACAAATCTTGCCTTCTTGATTCTTTATACTAATATGTGAACTTTTCGATTTAACTGAAGATGTAATGACGAAATTTCAACAACAATCACATTTTTTAAGAGTAAGGAGAGTTAACTAGTGAGGCATTTCCACCAATGCCTGGGCCATGAGCGCTGGCAGGCAGGAATGCCGTGTAGTGTGTGAACACCTCCTGCGGTTCCTGCGACTGGCATAGTGATTTGCACACGTGTGTGAAAACAAACAGGAGGACAGGCAGCCACCCCAGATCCTGATTTACACTCTCCATAGAAAATAGGGTCAACTTTCCTTAACTGCAATTTTTAAAACTTTCCAACAAGCTTACCTGCTATGGTAACAACAAGCATCTTACCAGACTCTGAGGAACTTTGAGAAATGTCTGTATTACTTCAAATCATTAACTTCCTTCAGAAATTTTTGGGATGGGAATGCAAGAATGGATAACATTATGTATCACTTAATATTAACCTAACAGACAGATAGGAAATATAATACAACTGATCTTTTAAGTCTAAAATTAAAATTTTTCAACTGAGCAATACTATAATTAGAAATCTGTACAATTTCTACTTAATTGTGATGTTCAGCAGCTGTTAACAAAGCTGCATGAAAGCAAAATATTTTTAAAAAGTAAAATAATTTTAAGAAGTACAATAATAAAAAACACACTCCTAATAACAAAACTTTTTACAATAGCAATTATGGAACACGGATTTTTAATGAATTTCATATTGCAATGAAGACACAGAACACTTAAAAACGATTACCTCAATACAATAAAAAACACTTGCTTCTACACAACACTTACAAACGCATACTTTGTCCCAAAGAAACTTGTTTTGCACACATTTAAGCAACAAATAATTTTACATAGGATTCTTCAGGCTGAAAATATGTACAGAATCTCTGACTCTACAGAAACTGATGTGCAGTGGTCAAAAGAGTGCTGCTTTGTCCAACAGTGTATCTTGTATGAAATTCTCTACCAACACAGTTTTCAGTAACCACCATCCCCTTTCCATTATTAAATGAAATTCTGGACATGTCAGCATATGGGACAAAACAACTCCCATTTCAAAACACTATTTCAGATGAAATCACTTGTGGCTGATCACATGACAAGTTTAGCCACACACACATACATGCATGCAAACTCACACGTGCACACACACACTACCCCCCAGTCTCCTTCATGACTTCTGAAATCACCAACACTATAACCAGAACAGCTGAAGGGATCCCATCAGAGGACAGGCAGCAGGCAGCAGCCAGCAGGAGCAGGTCCTATGCCTGGAAACCCGGCTCCAGCACCGTGGGGCCTTATGCCCTCAAGGAGACGGAAGAGTGAGGCTGGCCCCTCCGCTTAGCAAAGTGGGCAGCTGCTCACTTTGAAGGGGAGCAAAGACCATGAAGGGCGCTGGTCTGCACAGAATTAAATAGCAAATATGTATTTAAAAGCTTCAAAATTTTTAATCTGGCAGAGATCTGGTTCTTAAGTTTGATTTAGCTATTTATACACATTTTTCAATGTTCCTAACAGTGATTCTAAGACACCCAAACACTCAAATTAAAACCCAAGAGGAACCCAAGAAGTGTGGTTAGGCAAATCATCATCGAGAACTCACCACACTCAGGCCTTTGGGTGTGGTGCCGTGGAGAAGGTGTGGCCACCAGACATCCTGCCTTAAGACCATTCAGGAAAGAGCACGGCTGGAGCCTGGTGCTCAGGCCCACAGTGACAAGCTGATCTGTCCTCAGTGTGCTAAGAGCCAATGGCACACTTTAAAAATACAACCAATTCTTGAGTTTTAAAAATAAAGTCACTCTAAAACTTTTCTTGTTTGTCCCTTAGCAACCTCAACTCTGATTTTTCCTGGTCCCTCTTCCCTGCCAGTCTCTGTAAATCATTTTGGAATCACCAATGATTCAGGGCTTAACTCTCAAAGATTAGCTACTGCAAGACCTGAACCTTAGGCACTCCACCCAAGGGCAGCCTGCACACTGTCCCACTGCACTGCACCACAGCGCACCAAACGGTGTTCTAGCCCGTGTCACTACAAAACAGGAGACACGAGGAATGGGGTCACCTATGGTCATTTCCAACATTACCCTCTTGTATCTCTCTAAGGGGCCAGTCTCCGAGTGGACATATTCAAGGATTAAAAATATAAGGAGCAGTACACTGAGATGTCTCTTTATCAAAACTGTAACTCAACAATAACACTAACTCACAAACGTCACATACAGTAACTGCTAAGAAGGCAAGAGCGACAGGCCCAGCAGTGGGAGGGTTGGCACTGAGAGGTGTTCCGGCCGCAGAGACCGGAGCATCTTGTCACCTATGAACTATGGCTATAGCTGCCACCCTGCTGGCTAATGGAAGCGCCTTTTGTCTTCGGGATGCATTTGCTGTTTGTCTTCCTTGCCTTCCAAACTGAATTCAGTATTCCAGCTAAAAGCCAAAGTGCTTAGTTAGCTAGGCACAGTGAGACTCCCAAGTTTTCCAAACATTTATTTTTGAGGTAGTACTCATTTATTTGCATTGTTGGCTCTCAAATACCACCAAGGAAGTGAACCCATGTAGAAATATGCAAACCAAAGGTGTAGAAAATAAATAAGGTTTTGTCTTCAGGTAGCAGAGCCTTCTTAAAAAGGTCAAGTCACATTCAACGGATAAGTCACTTGAAACTTCTAAAAACTGTTTATAACCATAGTCATAAACTAAAGTGCTTTAAATTTTGCTTACGATCTGAAATTGGTGATTAGAATCATTATATTTTAGAATTTGCTAATATGAGACCTCAGGATATTGAAATGATTTTCTATAAAAACAACAAACTTTTTCTTTTCAAAACAAACTCTCTGAATGTTGCAAACTCAACATTTGATGCTATTTTTTTACCTCTAAGATCCAGGTTAATTTCACAGAACTGTAACAGAATAAAGAGCTGAAGCTGAATTACACAACAGCACTTGCTACAACTTCATAAGGAAGTAAACACAAAACTTTTTACTAATCCTGCCATTCATCAGCCAAGGCAAACACAGCTCTGCAGTCTCCCCAGGACAAGGTAGATATGTAGGATTATTCCAGAAATGCCACAGACTTATGCTCACAGTAATACACAGGTTCACATTGAACTCACACAAGTGTGATGCCCTCCTAACATGTCAAACGCCATGTGCTATAGGGAGGGGCTCCGTTCCCACTGACCAGAGGATGCCAGCACAGACAAGACGGATAAAAAACAAAACCACAGTTCTGTACATCTCATGCAAGCTGGGTACAATGTGAAAAGGACATATACAAATCACCCTTCTCAGGGTCCAGCTCTCACAAAAACAGCTGATCGGTATGAGAAAGTCTGCTCCAGTCACAGGTCCATGGCAAATAGTGGCAGCACCTTATTTTTCTTGTAACAGTGCAGGTATGTTGATGTTCCAGCCTATGGCTTGCCTGTCAAACCCACAGGTGAACAGATTGCATGTGGGATGGTCCTCACTCCACGCCGAGCAGCACACCATTCTTCTGTGGCCCTATTACCAATCACACAAACCAGAATTAGTGCATTATTCCTCAAGCATAAAAGCTGTAATAAAACTTTGGCCAAATTAACAACTATACCACTCAAAGCAACCAAATGGAAAGGAAAACAATTAACAGGCAGGATTAGTCAAAGTGAGCCAAAAACACTGAGTAGGGCAACGGGCTCTCAGGGATGTGCTGGTGGAAAGGCCATGACAAATGAATGAGGTCCGACCCAAGAACCCAGTGAGATGCACAACAAAATCATTTATGATTCCTTAAGAAAATGAGTAAGAGTACAGTCAAACAAAAATAAATAACTAAAAACAATCAATTTAAAATGTTTTAATGAATAAATGAGGCTAGGTAAATTTGGGAATAAACTCAATGAAATTCATTCAAAGACCTCAAATATCACTTTAACAAATACTTGGTTCAGGTGTTAAAGCAGTTAGAAGAACACATTTGGTGCCAAGTAAAAAAAAAGAAAAAAATAAATGGCCTTTCAAGTAGATTCCTGCTAGCTTTAGGAATTCCAGTTCAATACCAGAATGCTGGAAAAAATTACTGCAAAACATGTGCAAAATTTACAGTGCACTATGTTTGGTGTATACACACACAGGTGTAAGCACTGCCTTAGGAGAGTCATATGCTGCTCTAATAAACAAATGGCTATTACTATATCCTCCAAAAAAGTACAAGAAGCAGGATTAGGAACAGTTGACAAATTTAGTAAGTGAAAGAATGGCACAGAAGTCCCCTCTGGAAAACATTCACATATGAATATTGCTAGCTATATGTTTTAGAGAAAACTAGACAGGCCACACAATGAAAGCACTGAAACTAAGGAGCCCACAGGACGAAGGGCTCGGGAAGGGATCTTCTATACTTCTTTGTTAGGAACCCGAGAAGAGAATGAACAAGCATCCATTAGCTGGCAGGAAAAATCAAGCCTTTGGAAAGAACTAGTTCAAGAAGACAAACTCAAGGCATTCACTGGACTAACCCTGAAATCAGGTCCCACTAACTGGATGAGGAAAAAGACCAGGCAGCACATACAAATGTGGGTGCAATCCAGAAGCTAAGTCCTCACTGAGCTGGAAGCCCATACTAGGTGTGAGTCACCCTTTCATCTGTAGACTCCCAGAATACACAAGGACATGACCCAAAAACGCTCCTTGCACATGCAGACTCTGAAACCACTCTGCCCTCCTGGAGTCACAGGTGCATGTTGAAAGCTCCACACTCCTGTGCAGACCCTGTGCCCTGTCCACAGACCAACCTCTCACTGTGCACTGCACCACGATCCTCTCCACCCTGGACGCCTATTCAGTCCACACTCTGGAAAACGTCACTTACATGTTCCCCAAAGTTAAAACAATTCCATTATCATAAGCCTCTGCTGCTCTAGTGACCAAGTTCAACTGAGTTTCATTGTCTCTTTATAAATCTGTCAGCTGGAAGAAATTGAGACAACATGAACCAGGGATTTCTAGCTGCAGTTCTGTGACACTGAAAACCATATTGTTTTATCTGAAGAAGTGTTACAAGTTCAAAATGAAATGCAATGTTATTCATTAATAATAAAAATAAGTCCTTTCAGACCTACGTTAGGAGGATATAAATCCAAGCACAACAGAATTCTACAATTATAACAGGTTTGAATATTAACAGATAATTAAAGATGAAGTTGTGTCCACAGAATTAGCCCCACTAAGAACTGCTGAGAACTCCCAATTTTTTGAGGGGAAATATTCTGAAAGTAATGAAGCCACACACGTACACATTTGTATTTGAAAATGCTAGCTTTCCATGTTGCAGAGCAATTTTATGTACTGCACAGGTGCAGTGAAAAATAAAGAATCCTACTGTGTAGGACAGGAATTTAGAGGATACATCAGTGATGCTCAGCAGTTACCAAAGAAAATCCCAGACAAGCAACTATAGCTTTGCTAGGGGCTGTGAGCCTCTCTGTCATTACTCTAATTCTGAGTTAGTGTTTCTGTGACATGCATTCATAATTAAGAAGCTCAGTAACTGACTTCAAACAACACACAGAGGAGCCACACTGGGAAGAATAAGCCATGTCTTAAGTACAGAGGACTTTCAGAAAGTTGGTGCCACTTAAACTAGCTGCTCTGTTGGCAGCAAATCCCACTTGACCATCTTCCTAAGTCTGTGGTTCCTGAGCCCCAACACCCCCCATGGCCAGCCAGCAGCTCACAGCTGCACTTTGAGGCTCTGCCCAAAAAAAGACATGGGATAACTATACCAAGGGTCCAGGTACCCACTATGTTGCAGCCATGGTAGTAAAATGCCAGCATGCACAGACACACTGACTGCAGCATCAGAAAATGAGTTCCTTAAGAAAGAATGAGGTATCACAGTGACGCACAGAAAAGGCTGAAAAAACCAAAGGACAGTGACCATGTGGTGGGGCTCACTTAGGCACAAAACTGGAAAATGGCCACCTCACCAAGCTGGCAGCGTGGGGGCGGCAGGGGACTAGCTGTTGTTACTGCAGCTACATTCATTTCCCCCACAGAACGAGCCAGTGTGTCACTCACTCGGGGATTCTCCCTCAAACTTGAAATCACCCAGAGAACAAATCAAAACACAGGTTCCCAGGCACCCCTCAGAGACCAAGCCAGCAGGTCTGAGCTGGTACTACAGCCCAGGCAACTGTGACAGGCTGTGCAAACACCTCAGTATACACTGACTCAACGCCCCCACACTGCATCATCTAGGCTGAATGCAATGAGCAGTCCTGGCAACCAAGATGCTCACACATCTACAGTGGAGTTTGTCCTGGCAACCCAGTACAGAAAGAAGTTCCTGGCTGGGACTGGAGGGTCCCTTCTTAACAAGCTACCACAATCCATGATCACCAATCCTGCCTGACCATGCATAAACTCTTGTCATTCAATATACTTCCAATTTGTGTAAGTTCAACTGCAAATACGTAAAACTGTGCTTTCCAGGACAGTGGCCACTAACCCACATGCAAATGAGCTCCTGAAACATGGCTGGTGACACCGAGGAACTGAAAACTTGATTTCCTTTTAGTTAAACGTAAAAACTACTACTCAGTTCAGGAATTGGGAAACATTTTTAAAGTTAAATTTTATGAACTCTAAATACAGATCAAGTATTTACAGAGGAGCCACACTGGCAATGAAAATCTAGCATCCAAAGTTAATAAGAAAACAAGAGTGTCAAGTTCACTAATATTTTTATATTGATGACATGTTCAAATGATATTATTTTGGATATATCTGGTTAAATATATTGTTACAGTAATTTCTTTTTTGAAGTGGCTATTAGGTAACTGAAAACACGTGTGTGACTCGCAGTGTTACTGAGTTGCAAGGACCTAGCAGACATGAGGCTCTCTGTGAACACGCATCTCCTGCAGTTACCTGCCGACTGCTGCGAGGGAGCCGCGCCAGCCGCACACCGGACATATCAAATAATCTTACTTGTCGGTTGTCATGGGGGAGGGCGATGATTTTTTGGCCAACACATACATTGATCCTGCAAAGAGACAAAGTAGGTTCCATATAAAACAGTGACGGCACCAGTTTCTGAGTTTACAGATTATGATGCAGTAGAGTATTCCATACTATGCACACTTCATGGCAAATACGACAGCAAACTCCGAGGATTACCTGTCTATAGCTTTAGGATACAGAGACCAAATTACTTACATACAACTCACATGTGCCACACAGTCACTAAAACAGAAACACTACCACCCTGAGCCGTAAGTGCCTCACTCTTAGTCTCAAAGCCCACTATACCAACCTGATTCTGAACTTCAGTTTCAGTGTTTATGGACACTGAATTTGCATTAGAGGATCAATAACAAATATTCTCCCGGAAGTCTAAACCACTTTTCTAAGGCTCACAGACAAGACATCGCACTATAATCAACACTTTCCAGTCAAGTAAACATCTAAGCAATGAGGAGCTTCCTTCACCTGTTGATGGCAGAGTCCGTCCGAATGGTGGCAATGGGAGACCTCATGTTCTTTAAATCCCAGACCTTCACGGTACGGTCGTCACTGCCTGAAACGACGTTATCTCCCACGGTAAACACAGCAGAGGTCACGGTGCTACAAGTAAAGGGAAAGGTCAGAACCTCATCTAGTATACAGCATGGTGACTAGTTCATACTGTACCATGTACTTGAAATTTGCTGAGAGTGGATCTTAAGTGCTCTCACCACACAAACAGAACAGGTATCCATGGGAGGTGAGGGATATGCTAATTAGCTTGACTGTGATAATTTCAGTGGATGCGTATACTAAACATCACATTGTACACCTTAAATATAATCAACTTTTACTTGTCAACCATACCTCAATAAGGAGGAAAAAATTTTAAAGATAAGAAGAAATGGTCAAGAAAAGAACCATTCCTGACAACTCTGGCCCTAAATAACAGCCTCCCAGAATATTTAAGAGCCATATTATTTTCAGAGGCACAAAAATTAACTACAAACAAAAAACATATGTAGATAAACATCTCAGGTTTAGAATACCCAGGTCCAACCCAGACTGAGACCTAAAGCTGCTTCACCAGCATTAATTCCAAGCTGAGTCCCTGCCAGGTGGGCCTCACCTAGTTGTCACTGCCAGCATGCCAGTGACCCCTGTCTGTGGAGTATCCTGTGTACCTGGGATGAGCAGCCTCCCAGCCTCTGCCCAGCTGACAAGAGGCATGTCCCCTCCCCAGGTGCTACATTGCCCAATGTCAGCCATTACGCTACAAAAAGGAAAACGGGAAACCTGGAGCATCAGTCCAGTACCCATCTGAAGTCCCTATTTATAAAACAGCACAAGGGCTTGTGTTACTCCTCGTCCATCCAGAGGTCACAGCAAGGTTTAAAGAATTCAACTGCCGACAGAGCTCTGGGAATAGCTCATGACACCAGGCTGCTCTGCAGATTCTAGCTTTTAGAAGGTTTGGGCCAAGTTAAATTTCAGTTAACATTCTGCTAAATTAATGGAAAAAATCTCCACAAAAGACCATCGAACCCTATGTTAATGAAATGCTGAAAGACATTAGGTTTTTAATAAATCACAGTCCTGACAGGTATTGTGGGCCATCAAAGGAAAAAGGCTGGCACAGAGGCAGTCATCTGACGGCACCCTCGACTCTGGTCCCACGGGGAGTGGGGCTGCCACGGCCGCACACTGGAAAAGCTCCAACTCTGCCAGACTCCAGCAGACTCATTTATCTTGTCACCGCGAGCAGCCGAGCATGTGCTTCCAGCTGACAGCGTGGTACCTCCTCACCGCACACCACTGCCCGATCTGGAACATTCCGCTCCCTCCGAGGGTCTCAATCAACGGAAAGACTGTAATGCTAGCACTCCTCATTAGGACTAACAGCTGTCTTCCCAGTCACACAGAGACACAAAAGTGTTTTGCATAACAATCTGCTGGAATTTCATGGCTAAGAAAAAAAATATATGATGTGGAAAATGCTGGCCCATGAAATGCTGAAGCAGGGTGTTTTCCTGGCTTTGCCTCAGATACTGACTGCAGAGCACCCATTTCTTATTGTAAGGTGTAGTTCCCTACGAAACAAAGTCATCCTTCTACATCTGAAGAACATGCCAGAGAGCAAGGACTCCACTCCGGGAACAGAAAAGGCAGGGCACCCTTCCCTAGAACATAGGCTGCTTCTCCTCAGGTCCACGGAGCCATATGTGAAAAGCATACTGAGGAGTAACCAGTGTGGCCTTCTCAACAGCCATCCACCTGTTCAGATGCACTGCAGTGTTCACGTAAATGCACAGGTGTAACACCTGTGTGTCCAGCAGAAGCTGATGTGGCAAATGGACTACAGCACTTTTCCACCAGTCGAGGCAGAGTTCTCACGCCCCTGAACAGGAGACCTGCACACACCACTTGACCCTGTCAAAACCAGGGCCTCTGTGTCCAAAGGCATCAGAGGTCACCACAGTTCTCCACAAGTCATCCCTACTTCCCAAACTGTCTTAGAACTAGGCATCTTAACAGATGACACCATCTGCAGGAGACAGAGCAGGGTCGTGGGGAATGTGCCCCACTGGGCCTTTCCTACCACATGTGCTTGGCAGAATTTAAGGCACTCACAGCAGCCTGTACTATACAACCTCAGAGGACCAGGAAACTTCATCTCCAAATAAACTCATTTCTAAATATTCCTTGATGGCTAACTCCCCCCAAAAAAGATAAAAAACATTCAAAGGAAGAGTCAAACTTGTATTATACATGGCTCTTTTTCAGGATTAAAAATTCCACTGTTCCCTTGAAAAAAATGATGTTAAGCCATGTCCTGACTGGTGTGGCTCAGCTGGTTGAGCATGGTCCCACAAAGTGAAGGGTCACTAGTTCAACTCCCAGTCAGAGCACATACTTGGGTCACAGATTCAGTCCCCAGTTAGGGTGTGTGCCAGAGGCAACTGATCGATGTTTCTCTCCCTGTCTCTCTCTCTTCCCCTCTCTAAAAATAAATAGATAGCCCTGGCTGGTGTGGCTCAGTGGATTGAGTGCTGGCCTGTCACCCAAAGGGTCACCTGTTTGATTCCCAGTCAGGGCACATGCCTAAGTTGCAGGCCAGGTCTTTTGTTGGAGGAGTGTGAGAGGCAAACACACATTGATGTTTCTCTCCCTCTCCTTCTCCCTCCCTTACCCTCTCTCTAAAAATAAATAAATACAAATATTTTAAAAAACAAAAAAAATATATAGATAAACTATTTTTAAGGAAAAAACAGATGTTAAGGCTCCTTATTGTGCCAGCTACTCAATATTCTCACTTGGCTGCTCTCCTCTCTACATCTCCCTCTTCAGGACAACGGAAAGGTTTCCTTCCTAAATTACTGAACTACGAAACCGCCCATTCAACAAGGATTTCTGAGCACTGCTATGTGCCAGGCTCTTCTTTGTGTGAGAGAACTCCCAACAAAGAGAGGGTAAACCATTCCGGGTAATGCTTACATTCTAGTGGAAAAGATGGCAGCTGCCCTGGCTTTAATGAAACGTGCTGCAGTTTTAGAACACGCAGTCTAATTCTAGTGGCTGGAATGTGCTGCTAATAGTTCTCTCAAAAAAATCCCTGCAGTCACCAGCTTTACTACTGGCCAGAGAGAAGGGCTCCAAAAGTGGTTTTAAGAGCACAACAAAACAGTATATTCAGTTAACCTGGCTAAATTTCTCTTCCTTAGCATTCTATTAATTAAGAACCCTTTTGCACAGATTATCCAAGATGATAGTGCCACACAACCTGATTTAAAATGATTACAGAGAAGTTAAAATCAGTAAGATTTATATGCTGACTTCCTGCTTATAATATCAAAATCAAGACACTGACTTCCTTTCCGTGAAAACTGTGGTCCTTGTTTCATTCTTATTGAACAATGTAACAGTCAACTATAAGTGTGAATATTTGTAATGACTGCCATAATTTTACAGAAACCTGAGAGGAATGCACACCATTTAAATTAGGTAAGAGATGATCTCTCTCTGGTTTTAATCACCTGACTTCCATTCCCTTATTTTCTGAATCCCAAACTTTGCCTGTTAAATATTCATCAACTAACAGCAGCCAATGTCTCAACATCACCACGATGTGAGTCTGTGTACAGAAACTGGGAAAGAACTTCGAAGGCTTTATTTTTTTTTTTAAATCTTCCAAAAGGAAAAAACTTTTACATCAGCTTTGAAGGTAATGTGATTCAGACAATCCCTATGCATCAAAATAGTTAGAAAAGTCAGAAATATATAAGGAACTGCAAATGTTTCATTCTCCAATATACTAGATTAGCCAAAATTTACAAAGTTGAAGGAAGGTCACTGTTGCTTTAACTGACAAGAAAGACATCCCAGGGAGCCGCACGCCCAGCCCTGGGTGTTCAGTGACCCTCCCCAGGAGAATCTTTCCTTTACTGGTAATGAAGGAGGCGTTGCCCTGACTGGAGCGCGGAGCGGCCACCGAACACTGCGCTAACGGAGCTAAAGGCCCCTACAGCCTGAGCCCGTGCGCCAGTGCGCTTCAAAACCTCCCGTGAGCACACCCACCAGAGTGACCCGGTCCACACAGAACACGACACAGGCAAGTAAGTGTGTGTGTGTATGAGTGTGCCCACTAGAAGTGGTGTGGGCTACAAGGAACATGACACATGTGCAGATAGGTATATACGTGTGTGAGCATGCCCATCAGAAGTGACATGGACTACACGAATTGGGATGTATATGCAGATTATGTATATCTGTGTGAGCATGTCCATCAGAAGTGGCACAGAACATGACAGGTGTACAGATAGTTATATACATATATGTATAAAATAAACCATGACTAACCTCTACTGATACAGAAGTGACTGCTACTTCAACTATGCTCAGTTGAAACAACTGTTTTTCAAATCAAGTGTGACCTGCTCACTGAAACAGACTGAAAGGGGTAGAACCATGTGGCCTCAGGAAGCATCCTTGGGTTCCACACATAAGCAGGGAGGTGACTACAAGTAAAACTTCACTTTAAAAAATTCAGAATTAGGCAATTAGAGACTTCGGGCCAAGATGGAGGCATAAGTAGACACACTGTGCCTCCTCACACAACCAAAATAAGGACAACAATTTAGAAACAAAGTAACAACCAGAAAAGACAGAAAATTGAACTGTATGGAAGTCGGACAACCAAGGAGTTAAAATAGACACATTCATCCAGACAGGTAGGTGGGGCAGAGTCCGGCGGCCGGGCAGAGAGGGATCAAGGCACAAAAAGTGGGGTGTGCAAGACAAAAGCAGGTGGAACCTGGGCGAGGGGTGGCAATGGGCAGACCCAGTGAGGCAGCGATCGTGAAGTGAGACACTGTGTGCAAGACAGCTGGCTGATAGGGCGGTCCCACATCCGCACACACAGATAAACCAGGCGAAACTGGGGAGTGAGACAGACTGCACAGCCCAGGGTCCCAGTGCCAGGAAAGAGAGCCTCAAAACACCAACTGAAAACACCTGTGGGGGTTGAGGCACAGGGAGATACTCCCAGCCTCACAGGACAGTTCACTGGAGAAACCCACAGAGTCCTAGAACTTACGCAAACCCACCCACACGGGAATCAGCACCAGAAAGGCCCCGGTTTGCTTGGGGGAAGCGGTGGAAGGGAATGAAATCCAACAGAAAGTGGAGCAAGTGCCACTGTTCATTCTCGGACCCTGCCTCCAGATACAGCATCAAAACCCCACTGGGTTGCCCCGCCCTGGTGAACACCTAAGGCTTCGCCCCTCATATGTAACAGGCCCGTCAAGATAAAAAAAAAAAGTCCCAAATGGAAGAACAGATCAAAGCTCCAGAACAAATTCAAGTAAGCGATGAAGAGATAGCCAACCTATCAGATGCACAGTTCAAAGCACTGGTGATCAGGATGCTAACAGAATTGGTTGAATTTGGTCACAAATTAGATGAAAAAATGAAGGCTACACTAAGTGAAATGAAGGAAAATGCACAGGGAACCAACAATGGTGGGAAGAAAACTGGGACTCAGATCAATGAAGGGGACCAGAAGGAAGAAAGAAACAATCAAACAGAAAAGAATGAAGAAACAAGAATTCAAAAAAATGAGGAGAGGCTTAGGAACCTCCGAGACATCTTTAAACGATCCAACATCTGAATTATAGGGGTACCAGAAGGAGAAGAGGAAGAGCAACAAGTGGAAAAGTTATTTGAACAAATAATAAAGGAGAAATTCCCCAATCTGGTGAAGGAAATAGATTTCCAGGAAGTCCAGGAAGCTCAGAGAGTCCCAAAGAAGTTGGACCCAAGGAGGAAAACACCAAGGCACATCATAATTACATTACCCAAGATTAAAATGAAGGAGAGAATCCTAGAAGCAGCAAGAGATAACGAGACAGTAACCTACAAAGGAGTTCCCATCAGACTGTGAGCTGATTTCTCAAAAGAGACTTACAGGCAAGAAGGGGCTGGAAAGAAATATTCCAAGTCATGAAAGGCAAGATTGCTCTATCCAGCAAAGTTTTCATTTAGAATGGAAGGGCAGATAAAGTGCTTCTCAGATAAGGTCAAGTTCAAGGAGTTCATCATCACCAAGCCCTTATTTTATGAAATGTCAAAGGGACTTATCTAAGAAAAAGAAGATAAAAACCATGTATAGTAAAATGACAGCAAACTCACAAATATTAACAACCACACCTAAAACAAAAACAAAAACTAACGAAGCAAACAACTAGAACAGGAACAGAATCACAGAAATGGAGATCACATGGAAGGTTATCAACAGGGAGGGGGAAGGGGGAAGGTACAGAGAATAAGTAGCATAGACAATAGGTAGAAAATACACAGGGGGAGGGCAAGAATAGTATGGGAAATGTAGAAGCTAAAGAACTTATGACACATGGACATGAACTAAAGGGGGGAATGTGGGTGGGAGAGGGTGTGCAGGGTGGAGGGGAATGAAGGAGGGTAATGGGATGACTATAATAACATAATCAATAAAATATATTTTTAAAAAATTTCAGAATTAGTTATTATCACAGCCCTTCAACACCTTGCATTTCCTTATTCATTTAGGACAGCCACCTGAGTGGTGGCTGCCTGGTTTTCTTCTAGCTCGTGTGTGATGCACACATTATACACACTGGTCATCTGAGAACTGACTTACAAAAGGCCCTGTGTGGTGTTAGAGTCAGGACCCTGCAGCCCCCACATGTGGCTGAGAGGGAGCAAGCAGAGACCTGACCAGGTGATACAGCCCCACCCCAGGCCCCCGGAGTGCAGGCCTCAGCGTGCAGAGCATGAGCACCACTATCCTTCCAAAGACAGGCTGCACCTCTGGCAGCTGCTCACCTCCCCACTCTGCTCACTTCACATCACTGCTCAGTGGTTTCCGCCAACACAGACCTGGTCCAAACACAGCTCATGTCTGTCTTCGTGAGTCTGTTACAATGTAGTTATCAAGTTTTTCATCTGTTAATAACCTGACAACTTTTTTCTAGGTTATATCAATGAAAGAAAAGCAACCTGGATAGCTCCTGACAAAGCTCAGAAGGAGGGTGATTTAATCGTACTAATTTCCTTGTAGACTTTATTTTACTAGGTACTGATCAGCCCTTCTTAAATGAGAAATTTTGAAAAGTAAATGGAGAAGTATTATTAACCCTCCTCTTACTTTACAAGCTATATTCTAACTTGGAAACAACTTATAAAAGCATCAACAGGAGATTGATTAAATAAATTACTATGCATCCAAACTACAAGCTTCTTAGAAGCGGAGGTGGTTCCAAGGTGCTGACATGGAAGGAACTCAAGCCCTCTCTCTGTGAAGTACAATGAGACTTGCAAAATGACCCCATTTACAGAAAATCACCACTGTGTCCACATATATGAGGTACAAACACACACTCCAGCAGTTGAAGCTACACAATATACTTACTAACATCTCCATGACAAGACAAACATCCACTAATTAATACAAAGTAAACTTCCAAAAACAGCCCTTACCATAACCACGGAAGTTGGGTCACATTCTGCCAGTCCTGCTGCTATTCCTCTTCCCTATGAACCTGGGTGGTGTGTTTACGCTAACGAAGCTGAGAAAACGTGAAATGGGGCCGTACACTGGAGTTTGCACTGTCAATCTGAGTCTTTGGTTTTATGATAAACTTCAATTCAAACCATTGCCAGGGACTGTATGTCTCTAAACTTTTTCAAATAAAATTATTCCAATCTATCTTATTAAAAAAAGATAAAACCAGATTCTCAGGCATATAGGTAAAGGGACATGAAGCTGAGAGAGGCCTTAGGTTCCATATAGTTTTGAGGCCACAGCAATCCTACAAGTTCTTTTCTTTCCCAGGCAGTAATTTCCACCCCCACCCCACAGGGACTTCTGGGGCCACCCTACCAGAAAGCTCAAAGAACAATACCTTCTCCTTTCACAGGCAAGGATTTGAAACCAATCACTAAGAGTAATGGATTTACAAACCAAGTGCAGTCTACCAGAATTTCTAACTGGTTAGAAATTATAATGATTAAAGTTATGCCATTTTTCATACATGTTTATTGCCAAATACCCAAGAGAGAGATTTAGTACTAAACACGAAACCTGCAGGGCAGTGTGCTGACAGACTACTGCCCATCTCCACCACGGGCCCACACACACCTGACTCACTGACCAAGCACAGAATTCAATACAGTGAAAATCAACCACCACCTGGTTATAAAAGAGAATGTTGGCAAAATATATTCTCTTTTTTAAAAGTACACAAAAACCTTAACAGCACAATACAAAATTGAAAGTACATGACCTACCCTTTAGTATTTATATTTAGTACTTCTCCCCTGAGTATTTGGCAATAAAGCATATGAAAATATCATAACTTTAAAGCAACCATTATAATTTTTTAACTAATTTTTTTAATGTTTTCTTGTTAGATGTGGTGTTTTGTTTTCTTTAGAAGAAACTGTTGAAGTTCATGTGGATGGGGAGTAAAGTTACAAGCATATGGAAGAAATAAAAGCAAAAAAGAATTACTTGGCATTCTCGGATAGTTTATCTGTGTTGAACTAATTTCAGATTTTTTCCAATGTCAGAGTTTATTCACACTTGTAAATACCATCAGTTGGGTATAGAACTAGAGTCATTGGCCACCCATGGGGGAAGCTTAATGACCCAGTGACAGCCTCAACCGTCATTCCCTTTTTACAGTAATTGAAACAAACAAAACTAAACTAAAAAGGGGGAAGGAGAGGAGACATTCTACCATGCTCCACAGGGAAGGCATTGGTGCCAGGAGGTACGAATCGGCGTCCTCCAATTAGAAAACAATCTAAATGGGCATGTCTCACATTCCTTTCAAAGGGTAGTTACTGGATTTAACTTAAAAGTAAGTTTTATTACAGTAAGAGGTTCTTGCAGAAATGCCTGTGCACCCACAGCCCCCAGGGTAACAGCCCTGGAACGGCCTGTCTGTGGAGCCCCACCTAGAAGAGTGTGCACCAAAGCACAGCAAAGGGGCAGGCAGGCTCCCCAACCAGATGTCTTCAAATCGCCGGCTCACCTAGTGAGCAAATAGCATCAGGTGAAAACAATGACTATATAATATAAGGATTTGAGATCTTTTTTCAGACGACACTACCACATTTCAATCCCAACTTCTAAGGACAAAGACCCAAAAAGACCTAAGGGGAAGCAGGAGACCCCAGGAGGGCTGCCTCAACACCATCAAAGATGAACAATGATGCTGAGCATACATCCACAATCAACCACTCCTCTGCTCTTCTGTGAGAATTAGGCTCTCATGTTTGGTTGTAAAAAAGGGGTGACTTTGCACAGGGACACACTCACATCCACTTGCAAGGTAATAAGTCCCACAGGTTTTATTGGTCACATGGGCACGAACCTATAGAACCCATACCAGAGACAAAAAAAAGCAACAGTTATTGACTAAGAGTCCTCAACAGAAGACTGTAAAATGTCTCACTTCTTGCTTTTCCAAACTGCAGTTACTTCTAGAGGCTTACTGCAGACACTACACAGGAAGGTACTCCAGTGTGGAATAAAGCAGCCTGTGTACTTCACCTCCTGACCACACTGTGTGGTTTCTCACAAGGTACGGACCTTCCCAGCAGAGATGGCAGAGGCCCCCCACTGTGGTCCTGGTGCAGCCATGACTGAGTGAGTGTAGGACAGACACCACAAACCAGCCCCTAGCCAGTTCCTGCCAAATTCTCAAAGGCTTAGACAAGAGATAAAACATCCCCCTCACACTACTGCAGTAAATTAGTGTTAAAGACAGAACTTTTTTAAAAGATTTTATTTATTTATTTTTAAGAGAGAGGGGAAGGGAAGGAGAAAGAGGAGAGAAACATCCATGTGTGGTTACCTCTCATACACCCCACTGGGGACCTGGCCCCACAATCAGGGCATATGCCCTGATTGGGAATCAAACCAGTGACCCTTTGGTTCACAGGCCCATGCTCAATCCACTGAACTACACCAGTCAGCACTGAGAATTTTTTAAAACTTTTCTATCTACACATCAATAAAGTATGCTAGTTCATTCTAATACGAATAAAAATGTAATCTGCATGACAGTGCTACTTGTACATATATCTTATTTTCATTTAAAAGCTGTGACCTCATAGCTAGGGTTAATGCAGCATCAACTTATGTCTTGGGAGATCCCGATGGGAGAGGCCCCCAGGACAGACACAACTCCATGTCTACTCTAAGCAACTCCAGTTCGCAGCAGAGAAACAAACCTAAGAAACTGTGTAAAAGGTCCACACTAGGAATTAGATTTCCTTTGTAAGCAGTTATATTTCTCAAGCATCTGTCTTCAAAAACAGTCATTATTTCCTGTATCTACCAGCTGCAAAAATATGCCACAAGTTACACAGATACTTAAATAAGACACCGGTATCTCCTGTACTCCATAATCAGAGGGAGATTCATGAGAAAAACCTGTTGTTAAAACACAAAGCTAAAACTGGCACTTTCATCAACTTCCAGTAACATACAAAAATTCCTGGCTCTTTTGGCACAAAAGATAAAATCTTTCAGACAAATAAAGAAAATGAAAATAGAACGTGACTAAACAGTTCTTTAAATAACACTAAGAAAGACTCCTCTGGAATCACATTTAAAAGTGAAGCCCCACCTAGAAACCACGCAATCTACAGGAAACCACAGTCTACTTCCGCAGAACAGGGAGATACTCGTTCACTGTGAGGACTAAAAAAGTTAGAACCAGTTTTCACTGTGCCTAGTGCACACCAAGGAGTCGATAAAAGCAGTTGCCACCACTGTCTCTATTTTTTGCCTCACTCTCCAGACATGACCCCAGCCCTCCCTGATTCCCCACCCACAGGTCTTTGTGTCTCCTATCCATGCTGCACGGGCCAGTCAGGTCAGCAAAGTAGAGCCTAGGGTAGAGTCTAGAGTAGAGCAAAATAGTCTAGGAGCCTATTTACATTGTTTCCTAGAGGCACAACACAAGTATGACTACCCCACCTCTACACAGTCCTCAAATCTCTGACCACTTCTGGTCTGGTGCAGTACCAGTGAGCAGAGGCAGTTTAGTGAGAAGACTGTTGGCCCTTTCCACTGTCAGGTAGGAAAGTGCAGAATAAGGCTAGGACAGAATCCTACTGTGCCAAAAGCAGTGCATACTCAAAGACAAGAGGGCCCAGTGAACTGAGACAGAGAAGCCACAGGTGGATAGATTTGGCAGCTGACTCAGAAACAACTTGAGCATCAAAAATAATTATGACAGCCAAGCCTTTATAACCATCGGAATGAAAAAAGTCCTCAAGTCTATACTAACCCTCAACTACACTAATGAACAGAGCCAGCTAATGTGTAGAAAGAATGACAGAATTAACAATATCACCCTTTTGTAATACTTGGTGTAGTAACTGATTCAGGCAAGGATCATTGATGATGTCAGAACTTTCACTGGATGAAAGGTCACTGGAGAAGACATTCACATGTCACAAAGTGTCACTTCATTCATTTCAAAGTGGAAAATATACTTCTGGGAAAAAGGAAAAAGTCAGCATGTGTTGGGGACCACCCTGCCTGGTCTCAGGAAGCTGTGACCCCCTGTGACTTAGGCTGAGAGAGACCTTCGCATTAGGAGCCACTAAGGAGACCAAACTTATTTCCCTGGCATGAACGCTACCTATTCAGTGCTTGGCCTTTAATGCTTGATCAGTTAACCAATGACGGGTAAGATTCCTCAAGGGAGGGGCAACCTAAGACAGGTTCTGATCATGTAAAGGCCTCTGGGATGAGACTCACGGGGCTGTGGAAATGAAGGGGCTGTGGAAAGGAAGGGGTGATTGACATCAACCCCTGCCCCCTCTAAGCCTGAGTCTTTGTACTTAGACGTAAGAAATCCAAGTCTCCTGGCTGCCTCTGTCTCCTGCCCTTCTCAGGGCTAAGCAAATAGCCAAAGAGGCAGCTCAGACCCGAGACGGCGCAACCCCAGGGTAATCAGGCCTGGGACACAGAATATGCAAGATCCTGTGAGATCTGTTTGCTGGAGGATGTTATTAACTTAGAATTTGAAGGCACAGACAGGAAACCAAAACTACCCTTTGAGGCATGTAGCCCTTTCATATGATAAAACTCCAATCTCTGCCCAGAATCAGCAGGAGTTCTGTTAGCATCTTTGTAAGTTACCTGTTCCCTTTGATCCTTTCTGCCAGGCTGTGAATCCACAAACTGAGTCTACTTTCTCAATAAAAACCCACTAGGGTAAAGGAATGGGGTGCTCCCCACTTGGAGAGTGGCCACTTCATTCTCTGCTTCCCCAAAGAAAATTGCTTGTTTCTGTGCATGACCATTTCCCGTGTTTTGACGTGCCATCCACAGTGTTCCGTGCTCACTGCCGGTGAGCATGCATCAAGCATGTGAGACATTCCATGACACAGGCTTGAATTCTCCACAAAAAAATTCAATTTTTTTGTAAAAAAAAATAACAACAAAATGAGTAGAGGATTGTCTTAGATTAAAAGAGACCAAAGAACTTTTCAACAAGTATGTAATGTGTATGTCTTAACATTACTTTTGTAATTTAAACTATTAAAAAATCAGTAGTAAAATTTGAAATATATTTAAAAAGAGATAAAAGGAAAAAAAGAGAAAGACCAAAGAACACAGTATCTAAATGTAATTAATGAATCCTAATTAAATACTTTTAAAAGTTATCAAAAGATATTTTGGGACAATAAGGATAAATCTGAATATGGGCTGGATATCAGGTGATATTAGAGACTTTTGAAAAATGTTCTTACATGGATAATGGCACCATGGTTATTTAGGAGAATGTCCTTATTCTGAAAAGATACATCTGAGGTAAAAGGGCAAAGTATGATGACAAGGACACTTTCTTTCCAAGGGCTCAGCCAAAGAAAGTGCCATACAGAGAACACAGTGTACATTCCAATACAAGAACATGTACATGTATCCAGAGAGAGAGCAGTGTGTGTGCTGTGTATTCACATGGTACATGTGAACACCTATCTATAGAGACAGAAGTGCATATTGCTATATATTCATATAATATATGTGAACACATCTAGAAGTGCATGTGTGATATATCATGATACACGTGTACATATATGTACAGACAACAGTGCATGTGCTGTATATTCATGTGTGCATATGTATCTAGAGACAGAAGTGTATGTGTGTTCTATTCATGCATGTGTACACAAGTCCAAAGAGACAGAATTACACACGCACTATGCATTTTTATGATACATGTGTACGAGCACCTACAGACAGAAGTGCATGTGTGTGCTGTGTTTCATACAATACCTACGTACACATATACATAGAGACAAGTGTGGCGAAATAAAAACTGCACTTCTAGAAGGACCACTGGGTTTGATGCACTCTTTTTTTTCAACTTTTACGTAAGCCTGAAACTTCTCACAATAAAAATTTGGAGAAAAGATGTGCAGGCTCCAGGGTAAGGTTATAGGAGGGTCTGCTCGCCTCACATTTGGTCCGCATGGTAACCACACACTGACAGGTGCATCTGCTCTCGGGGCCCAGTCACCTCACCCTAAAAGCAGACAATGAAGAACTGTTGCTCCACCCACAACCCCACCCTTCCCAGTGTGCTCATGCAGGCTGGCCTGATTAGAAGCTTCCCCTCCATAACCTCCAGAGCAACCAAAAGAACTAGACTCACAAAGACATGGAGAACATGTGGGGTCCTGCTCAGCCCCCCCAGCACCGTATGAACCCCTGAGAATTGGGCATTTTAGGGGCTATGCCTACCCTAGTTGGTAAAGAAATGCCTCCCTCATCAAAATAAAATAAATTCCCATATGGATGCTCTCAGAACAGAGTCAGTGGTATGCTAAAATCTCAGGTGTGCTGGCTGCTGCTTATTACAAACACTGATATGCACCTCAGGTGCAAGGTGCAACTTGTTCTCCAATGTCAAGCTCCTTATAAAACTGTCCTAGTTCCCTTTTGTATACTTTATGAGTTATAAACATTAGCCCGGGCTGGTGTGGCTCAGTGCATTGAGTGCCAGTCTGCAAACCAAAGGGTTGCTGGTTTGATTCCCAGTTAGGGCACATGCCTGAGTTATGGGCCAGGTCCCCAGTTGGGGGCACTCAAGAGGCAACCACAGATTGATGTTTCCCTCTCTTTCTCCCTCTCTTCTCTCTCTAAAAATAATAAATAAAATCTTTTTCTAAAAAATCATAAACATTAAATCTAAAACTTAGTATCTAACATTAAAAAGATAAAACAGACTTATTTGTTACATCACATAGTGGAGTGAGTGAAATATATATTCTGGAGCAGCTGGATAAGCAAAAATTCAATCATAAAAAAGTATTTACTTCACTGGCTGGTGAAGTTCAGTAGATTGAGTGCTGGCCTATGAACTGAAAGGTCACTGGTTCAGTTCCTGGTCAGGGCACATGGGTGGGTTGCCGGCTGGGTCCCCCTTCAGGGCCTGTGCGGGAGGCAGCTGATAGGTGTTTCTCTCCCTACCCTACCCTCTCTCTGGGAATGAACAGATAAAATCTTTTCCTAAGAAAGTACTTCCTGAGCTTCCGGCCAAGATGGAGGCATAGGTAGTCACACTGTGCCTCCTTGTGCAACCAAAACTAAGGACAACAAAAATTGAGAAACAAGAAACAACCAGAACAGAGAAAAATGAACCAAATGGAAGTCTGACTACCGTACATCCAGACCGGTAAGGAGGGGCAGAGTCAGAGGCCTACGGAGAGGGGTCAAGGGGTCCTGGCAGGAAAGAGTGGTGGCTGGCAGATGCAGGCGTGCAGGGTGCAGACGGCAGTTGGTGAACCCCAGATGCGCAGGGGCAGCTGACGGACCGGTGGCAGACCCTGGGACCAGGAGGCAACGAGCAGACCCAGTGCGCCGCAGCCATGTTCGCGTGCAGACAAACTAAGCAAAAACGGGCAGCAAGACAGACCAAGAAACCCAGGGACCCAGCACCACCAGGAAACAAAGCCTAAGAACACAGACTGAAAACACCTGTGGGAGTTGAGGCCGGGAGATTCTCTCAGCCTCACAGGAGGCTCCTCAGGGAAGCCCACAGAGTACGAGAAAGTGCACAGGCCCACCCACCTGGGAGCCAGCACAAGAAGGGCCCAATTTGCTTGTGAGAGGCGGCAGGGTGGACCAGAGTCCTAGAGAGATCAGAGCAAGAGTCATTGTTCCCTCTCAGACCCCGCCCCCACATACAACGTCACAACCCAGCAACTGGGGTGCCCCACCCTGGTGAACACCTAAGGCTCCACTGCCCATACGTAACACCTGCAATCAAACCAAAGGAAAATAAAAAACAAAAAAGATGGCTCAAACAGAATTGAAAGCCCCAGAACCAATTTTTTTAAGTGACCAAGAGATAGCCAACCTATCAAATGCACAGTTCAAAACACTGGTAATCAGAATGCTCACAGAATTGGTTGACTTTGGTCATAAATTAGATGAACAAATGCAGGCAACAATAAGAGAAATGAAGGAAAACGCACAGGGAACCAATAGTGATGGGAAGAAAACTGGGACTCAAATCAATGGAGTGGACCAGAAGGAAGAAAGGAACAACCAAACAGAAAAGAATGAAGAAACAAGAATTCAAAAAAATGAGGAGAGGCTTAGGGACCTCCAGGACATCATTACATGTTCCAACATCCGAATTATAGGGGTACCAGAAGGGGAAGAGGAAAAACAACAAGTGGAAAAGTTATTTGAACAAATAAT